>PVJX010040827.1:0-14977 GCA_004027295.1 Dolichotis patagonum | reverse complement strand
TTAGCAACCTGTCACTTGTGGACCTCTGTTACTCTTCTGTCACCACCCCTAAAATGCTGGTCAACTTTGTGTCCCAGAAGAATGCCATCTCCTATGTGGGGTGCATGTCTCAGCTCTACTTCTTCCTTGTTTTTGTCATTGCCGAGTGTTACATGCTCACTGTGATGGCCTATGACAGATATGTGGCCATCTGCTACCCCTTGCTTTACGATATCATCATGTCTCATGCTCTCTGCTCTCTTTTGGTGGCCCTCGTCTACACTATAGGGTTCATTGGCTCCACAATAGAGGCTGGGCTCATGTTGAAATTGAGCTATTGTGAGAGTTTCATCAGCCACTACTTCTGTGACATCCTCCCTCTCATGAAACTCTCCTGTTTCAGCACCTACGATGTGGAGATGACAGTCTTCTTCTTAGCTGGATTCGACATCATACTCACCAGCCTAATGGTTCTTGTTTCCTATGCCTTCATCCTGTCCAGCATCCTCCATATCAGCTCTACTGAGGGCAGGTCCAAAGCCTTCAGCACCTGCAGCTCCTATCTTGCAGCTGTGGGGCTGTTCTATGGATCCACTGCATTCATGTACTTAAAACCTTCCACAGCCAGTTCCCTGGCCCAGGAGAATGTGGCTTCTGTGTTCTACACCACAGTGATCCCCATGCTCAACCCCTTGATCTACAGCCTGAGGAACAAGGAAGTGAAGATGGCCCTGCAGAGAACACTGAGAAGAAAACTTTGACGTGAATGTTATTGTTCTCTTTCTGCATAAAAGCAGGTTCTTAGAAACTGCAGATATATGCTTTCTGCATAGTTACCCAGTTGTGGATTGGAAATTGTAACTTCTCTATGTGTTGGGGTCCATCATTACTTTTTTTCTCTCTTAACTCACTCATTTCCATCATTTTGTTTGCACCTATCTATTTCAAGTTGATTTTACTCTCAGTTAGGATGCATTTTATCTACTTTCAATCATAATTATAAATTAATGTGAATTTTCACATGGTATTTGGGAGTCATTCATAGTCCTACTACCTTCAATATAGAAATTCTTACACAGTTCATTTCTTACTTCTGGCCATTGGCAATGCTTAAGGCAAAGAGGTGTGAATTCAAAAGTCATGAAAAAATTATATTTTGTATCATTGTCTTCCAGATTCCTTTTTCTTCCCTCTTTCATTTTGTGTGATATATCTTCTCTCTAATATTCCTGCCCCTACATTTCCACCTAATTCCTTTGTGTAAATTTCTTGGTAATAATAATAATAATAATAATAATAGTAATGGTAATAGTAATAATGGGTTGCATGTTTTTCATGTTTCTTCTGAGCTATGTATCTCTTCTAAGCAGATTATATTTTAATTCCCTTATACCTCACACCAAACAGGTACAATTGCAGTCCTACTGCACACAGATGGTAACTTAGTGACCTGTACTAGGTCATCCAGGTATCAGTCAACACTTGGATCAAACCACAACCTCAGGGGCTCCAAACTCACACTCTGGCCTCTCATACAATACCACCTTTGTTGTACACCTTCACAGTCCATGCGTTCAATCTAAAAAAAACTTGCCTTGTTTATGCTTTTCCAATTTCAAATGCTTCCTGATAACAATTCCTCAAATCTCCTCAATATTATCTGCATAAACTTGTTTCTTTTTCTGTGCAACATCTTCAAGATGAATAAGAAAGATTATACTGGAGTTGTTGACCAGGCCAGGTTACCGTGAATCTCTCCCATTCTTAGCACTGAGAGATCCACATCTTGGAAAAACCCTCTCCCCAGGCAAACCAGCATGGCTGGTCAGCCTCAACTACACATTGCTGCAGAGTCACTTAGGGAATCCAGTTGCAGAGGTACAAAGTTTCTCCTCACACTTATTTATAACTCTATCAAGGATTTGTGGTTTAGAGTAAGTAGCCTGATGTAATCTGAAAGATTTATGGACATTAATTTGTCATTTATCACATTTGGGGGTATACTAGTGTATCAATGAGTGGTTTAATTTGGGAAACATAAATAAACAGTTCCTTTAGGCAGAAAAAGATGTAAAACATGGAATTATATGCATATACTTTTGAATTACTACAGAAAGGCTAAGCAGTCCCTTAAAGCAATGCCACAATAGATAGGACCTACACTTCAGGAAGGTCCAACACCATCATCACTGCTACCACCATGTAGAATACTTCTCATGTTCATGAAACTGAGAAATGAATGACAGTCCTACAATGAGCTTCACCTGAAATCTTATTAGAAATTCAGATTTTCAACTCCATTCCAGATCTACTTAATTACTGGGTAGGAGCCAGAAATCTGTCTTCACAAGACCTGAGGTGATTCTCAATTATTATACACAAAAAGAAAGGAACCTTTCAGTCCAACCTTCCAAATCTCTCATACATGTGTTTAATTAAGGGAGACTGGCTATGAGGAACTTGGGCTATGCCAATTTTAGCTTTTTAACCTGACTAGACACCAGGTCAATGCAACAGGGAGTCAGTCATACCTAAGTAGCTTCTCCACTCATTTTCCTTTAAACTTTATGCAACAAAAGTGACATCTCTACCACTCTAGATCTCCAATAATTAGAATTACATGCACAAAAATATCTTCTGATCTTCAAGTGATGAAGCATGAAGAAAATACTGGTGTAGGTTGGTGTGTAACTCAGAGATATAGTGCTTGCCTAGCATGCACAAGGGCTTGGATTTGATTTCTAGAGAAGACATAGATTAAAAATATAGAGAGTTGCATAGAAAAATGATGGCAACTTTAAATGAACAGTATAAGAAAGAAATGTAATGCATGAAACAGATTCAAAAGGAACCAGGAAATGAAAAATTCCATTAAAAGTTGGAAAAATTGCTTGAATGAAACTGAAGACAGACTCCCAGACCTTGAAGACAGGATTACAGCCAGTGATCATGAAACCAATATCTCCTAAGAATAAAAAGTGACCGTGAACTGATAGGTGTTAATGGAAAAGCATGAGTCAACACAAATGACATAAAAAAGAACTATTTGCAGAAACAATAGCAGAAAATTTCCCAGGTGTGGAAACAGAATCTCATATACAGATAAATGAGGCATATAGAATTCCAAGCAATCTTGACCAAGGTAAATCTACATCCAGACATATAATTATCAAGATCCAAAAAATTCAGCATAAGAACAGAATATTAAAATTTGTGTGAGAAAAGAAACATATCATCTATAAATGAAAGTCCATTAGAATCACAGCTGATGGCTTACCATAAACCTTCAAACAAAAAGCTTTGAGTAAAGTATTTCAACCCTTGAAAGAAAACAACTCTCAACCAAATTTGACATACCCTAAAAAACTATCTTACAGAACTAATGGAGAAATAATATACTTCCATGACAAAAATAATGAAAGGAATTCATGGCCACAAAAACCAAACTACAAATTGTACTGAAAGATATTTTAGATAGAGATAAAAATGCCCACATCATACATACAGCATCATAAAGAAACCAAGAACAACATCATAAAGAAACCACGAGGCATGGCAAGCAATTAAACAGGGGAAAAACAGGGAACCAACAAAAGGAAAATACAATGACAAAAATAAGCCAATGCATATCACTTTTAACCATTAATGCCAATGGCATCAGTTCACCAATCAAAAGAAACAGATTGGCAGAATGGATCAAGAAAAAAGAATCAACAATATGCTGTATACAAGAAACTCACATGCTGAAAGTGAAAGGATGGCAAATAATACTCTATGCAACAGGAACCCAGAGAAAAGCAGGGTAGCTATCCAGCTTGCAGATAAAATAAACTTTAGATAAAAATTATCAAATGAAACAAAGAAGCTCATTACTTATGTATTAGGGAAAAACTCCGGGAGAAGAGATAACAACAAAATATATATGTATCACATATGAGAGCACCCAACTAAAGAAGACAAATATTAATAGACAAGAAAAATAAAATAAGCTACAACATAATTGTAATGAGGGATCTTAGTATGCCATTGTCACAAAGACATGGAACAACTGGACTAAATTCAGCAAACAAATAACAGAACTTAATCTGATAGGTGAACAAATGACATGAGTAGACATTTATAGAGTGTTCCACTCAACTACATCAGAATACACATTCTTTTCAGCTGTAACTGGTCATTCTCTAAAAAAGGCCACCTACTAGCCCACAGAACATGCTTAAAAAATGCAAAGGATTTAAAATTATCTAATGCATTTTATCTGAAAGTAGTGCAATAAAATTGGGCAGTAATGGCAAAAGAAACATCAAAAACTCCATAAACACATAGAAATTATGAAACACCCTCTAGAAAAACCAGTGGATCACAGGAGAAATCAAAGAAGAAATTAAACTATATGCACAATCAAATGAAAATGCTAATACAGTATACCAGAACTTGTGGGATGCAATGGAAGCAGTCCTAAGAGGGAAATTTATAGCAGTGAATTCTCACACCAGGAAAATAGAACACCCACAAATAATCTAATGCTGTTTCTCAAGCTTCTAGAAAAAGAAAAGCAAGCAAGCCCAAAGCACATAGAAGGTAAAAAATTATAAAACTCAGAGCAGAAGTTAATGCAGTTAAGACTAAGAAAATAAAACAGAGGATTAATGAGTCAGAGAATTGGTTCTTTGAAAGAATAAATAAAATTGATAAGCCCCTAGCCAACTGTATGAAAAAAGGAACAAAAAATTCAGATTCATGCATTGAGGAATGAAAAGGGTAAAATCACTACAGGTTCTGTGCAAATTTAGGAGCTCATCGATATCTACTTTGAAAATCTTTACTCTCATAGCATAGAAAACACAGAGGAAAGGGAGAAGTTACTAAAAATGTTTGAATTACTAAAACTGAATCAAAAAGTTGTAAAAAACTCTGAATAACCTAATATCAATCAATGAGATAAAAAATGTAATTAAAAATTACCAACACAAAAGAGCCCCAGCCTCCACGAATTTACAGGTGAATTCTACAAGAAATTTAGAGAAGATTTAATTCCAATACTGCTGAAAATCTTCAATGAAATTGTAAAGGAAACAATTTTCCTTAACTTATTCATAGAGGTGAGTATTACCCTGACACCAAAACCAGAAAAAGACCCAATCAAAAAAGCGAACAATATCCTTAATGAATATATATGCAAAAATCCTCAATACAATACTAGCAAACAGAATGCAGAAAGTCACCAAGAAGAGTATATACCATGACTAGGATTCATCCCAGGAATGCAAAGATGGTCCAACATACAGAAATATGTGAACAAAAGACACCATATCAATTGAGCCAAGGACAAAAATCACATGATCATCTCAATAAATGGCATTAAAAGCTTTTAATAAAATCTAAAACTCATTCATGATAAAAAAAAACCCTACAAAAATCAGAATAGATGGTCTGTACCTCAATCTGACAAAAGCCGTCTATGACAAACCAACAGCCAACATCATACTAAATTGACAAAAATTGACAGCTTTCACTCCAACATCAAGAACAAGACAAGGGTGTCCACTATCATTGCTCCTATTTAATAGAGTTCTGGAGACATTATCCATAGCAGTTAGACAAGATGTAGAAATAAAAGGAATAAGGTTAGGAAAGGAGGAAGTTAATTATCATTATTCATAAATGACATGATACTCTACTAGCAGACCTGAAAAACTCCACCAAAATATAACCAGATTTGTTAAGTAAATTCAGCAGCATAGCTAGATATGAAGTCAATGCTCAAAAATCAATAGCATTCCTGTACACAAAAGATAAACTCACTGAGACAGAAATTAAGAAAATAATATCTTTCACAATAGCATCTACCCCCCCAAAATACTTCAGAATCAATCTGACAAAGGAAGTAAAAGATCTATATATTGCAAATTGCAGTACTCTGAAAATGGAGATTTAAGAGGATATCAGAAAATGTAGCTACTCCTTGCTCATGTATGGAAATAACCAACAGCGAAAATGACCAGACTTGCAAAGTGTTATACAGGTGTAATGTAATCCCCATAGAAATACCATTAGCATACCTCACATTTTTAGAGAAAACATTTAAAATTCATTTGGAAACAGAAAAGACCTAGAATAGCAAAGGCCATCCTGGGCAACAAAGACAAGGCAGGAGGCACCACAATTCCTGACTTGAAATTATAGTACAAAGCTACTGTGATAAAATCAGTATGATGTTGGAAGCAAAACAAAACAAAACAACAAAACAAAACAAAACAAAACAAAACACAGAGCTGAGGACCAGTGGAACAGATTAGAAGGTGCAGATACAACTAAAAACACACTCAGCTACCTTGTCTTTGACAAAAGAACAAAACATATTCACTGGAAGAAATTCTCTTCGATAAGTGGTGCTGGAAAAACTGGCTTTCTACATGCCAAAGACTAAAACTAGACCCATGTCTATCACAATACACTGAACTAATTCAAAATGGATCAAAGATCTATATATTAAAGCAGAAATGCTAAACCTACTGGAAGACTAAGTAGGTAGATATCTTGAAGACATATGGGAAGATAGAGAGGTCATGAACACAACACAAATTGCACAGGAATTACTTCAAAGAACCAACAACTGAGATCTCATCTTGTTAAAAAGTTTTTGCATGTCAAAAGAAATCTCCCACAGAGTGAAAAGAAAGCCCATGAATTGGGAAAATATCTTAGCCAAGTTTCCCTCAGTGAAAGGACTTCTATCTAGAACATATAAAGAATTAAAAAAGATTAGTCCCTCAAAATTTGAACACTCAATCAAAAAATGAGTGTCTGAGATAAATACACACTCTCAGATGAAGAAATACAAATAGCCAATAAATATATGAAGAAATGTTCAACATCAAGGGTCATACAAGAAATGCAAATCAAAACAACACTGAGACTCCATCTCAGTCCAGAAAGAATGGTTGTCATCAAGAAATCAACCAATAATATGATGGTGGGGCTGTAGGGAAAAAGGAACGCTTCTCCACTGTTGGTGGGAGTGTAGAGTGGTACAACCACTGTGGAAATCAGGGTGGAAACTTCTCAAAAAGAATAGGATTACAGGTCTCATTTGACTCATCTATTTCCCTTCTGGATATGTTTACATAAAAATTAAATCACTATACCATAACAATATATGCACATTCATGTTTATAGCTGCACAATTTGTGTGTGTGTGTGTGTGTGTGTGACAGAGAGAGAGAGAGAGAGAGAGAGAGAGAGAGAGAGAGAGAGAGAGAGAGAGAGAGAGGCTTTTGCTGTGTAGATCAGGCTGGCCTTGTACTCACTATGTAGCCCAGGCTGTCCTTGAATTCATGGTGATGCTCCTGCCTCAGCCTCCCAGATGCTAGGATTACTGCATGCAGCACCACGTCCGCTCTGGTTTTGCTGTTTTTATAACCCTTTTGGTTGTTTCCTTTTTTAAAAGATCCTCTCCCTGCAGCATTTAGTGTACAGGAAGTCCATGTGGTCTGGACTCATGGGTCTTGAATGCAACCTGGTGGTCTCCATTTCCTCTTTATCCTGGTCTCTACTTCCTCCTTTCTTGCCTACAAACCCCACACGTCTTCTTTTTGGGGGGCAAATTCAGCAAGGTGGTTCCTACAGCCTCACCCATCCTACTACTCCACATTGCAGGCTGCTCTCTGCAGGGCTCCACCTACAGGCCCCACCCTGGTCTCTGGGGGCAGCCTGTGCTGCCACATCTTCTAGAAGAAGTCTGAACGTGGTCGGCTAAGCTCGCATCACAGAATTTGGTGAGATCTGGTTCTACCCTGTATTCAGAGGGGCACCTCTGCTCTCCTGGTCTAGTTCCCATCCCAGTTTCTAGCACGCTTGCTTCAAGGGCTCTGGTTGGTGCTGTGAGTTTTCTTCACTCATGGAAAATGGAAGCCTCTTTCTCTGTACTTTTATTTGTTTTACCATGATTAATGGTTTCATAACAGGAGAAGGAAATAAATATTTTATTTTATTTTTTTCTTTATTTTAAAGAAGGTAAAACTAAACATAACAAAATAGAACAAAGCAGATCAGAAGAAAACAATATAAGTGGCACAGATTTTAAAGCAAGACAACAGGAGATCTTTACTGGCTATCATATTGTTTTCTTCTTGTTTTCTCTTGTTTTCTTCTAAAAAGTTGTCCGTATCTTCACACACAATGAATTCATACAAAACAAAATAGGATAGAACTGATCAGAACGGGATGATGAAGGCATTATAGATCTTCAAAACCAGACAATAGGGAAACCAACAATGGCTGTCATAACATCTCTCATTCTCCTCAATATAGCTGTCCATACCTTCATGTATGTTTAAACTAAACAATATAAAACAGACTAAAGCCACTCTGAACAAAGAATGATAGATTGCTGGATTTCAAAGAACGACGCTATGGAATCAGCACTGGGTACCATAGTGTCTCTTTTCCTTCGTGGTAGCTGTTCATTTCATCATGCATTATATAATTGATTCTCATACACTGTTTAGGAGAAGTTCTATGCATGCATGAGTTTCTACGTGTATACCTATCTATATTAGAGGGAAAAACAAGACAAAACAAACAAAACAAAGTCCTGGAAAAACACAAAACAAAAAAGATAAATAAATAACAATAGCAAAAAGCCCAAAGCACTGACAATATAAGCTCTCAAGACAAGGTAGAAGGAGCATAACTAGGGTTGTTATTTTACATAGTGATCTTCAAGAGTTCCTCAGATCACCATACAATAATAGGCACAATTGTTTCAATCCTATTAATATTAACTTTTTGTTTCAAGACCTTATAGAATTTGTAGCACCATTACCTCAGCTATCCTGTGTGTTTGTGTAATTTTAGATATTTTTTCTTTTTCCTTCCTTTTTCTTTTTACTCATTTCCCTGAGATACTATTTTTCCCCCTTTAAGCAGATTCTTATCCTTTGACTGTATTTAGTGAGTATTTTGTGTCTTATGTGCTTTTATCATTTCTTACACTAGGGAGACTATACAGTATTTACACATGTGAGTTTGATTTATTTCACTTATGAGTATGGTCTTGAGTTGCATCCACTTGCTTATAAATATCTCAATGTGATCATTCTTTATAGCCAAGTATATAAATCCATTGTATAAAAATTTATCTTTTTATTCATTCCTCAGTTGATGGGCATTTAGATTGTTTCTAAGATCTGGCTATTACAAATTGTGAGCAGCACAATTAGTAATAGCTAAATCTTGTAAACAACCCCCAAACCCATCAACTGACAAATGGATAGAAGAAAGATGTGTTTTTTAAAATATAGTGGAATACTACTATGTTGTAAAGAAGAATAACCTTGAGACTATTATTGGTAATTGGATGTGACTTGAGACCATACTCATACATGAAATAAACAAAATTCACATGTGTAATAAATATTGTACCATCTCCTTGGTGTAAGAAACTGAAACAGTGAAGTTTGTTAAACACACATTGAAAAATATTCTTGTAACTTGAGACCGTACTCATACATGAAATAAACCAGACTCACATGTGTAATAAACATTGTACTGTCTCCTTGGTGTAAGAAACTGAAACAGTGAATACTGTATAAAATGTAAAATAGCAACTGTGAAATGGGAAGAAATTGTTCAAAAGGAAAAAGAAACTAGGATGGTGAAAGGGGAAGGATGAAAGGGAATAGCAAAATGAAGTAAGTGAGTTAGAACGTTAGTGTCTCTTTTTGCAATGAATCAGAAGGTTTGTACAAATATCAACTAGAGAAAGTTTAATGCTTGTAACTTGTACTCTGCATAACTTCTCTAAAGATAACAATATGCAATGTATTAACTCTTGTTATTCTCCTACTATTTTGTTGTGAAATTTTGTTTTACCTTTTTTCCATAAAATGAAAAATGGAAGAAAAATAAATAACAAATTTAATCTTTCAATGATTATGAAATGGTTAATTTGATTTAAATTTCCCTGATTATGGTTATCAATATTGTGACTTTTAAAATACATTTCTTTGACTTTTTTTTCTCATTTTTAATTTAGGCTGTTTGTCAAACACACATTGGAAAATATTCTCCTTATAAATGGTCTTCTTTTCATTTTCTTAGTAGCATATTTCAAGAAACAGTGAGAATTTCATTAAATCTAACTTATACTGTGATTATTCCTTTTTCCTGCTGAAAATATTTGCCAAACCCGAAGCCACCTCAGCAAAGGGACAGAACAATTGGGACATAACATCCATTAATTCATAACATTACAGGGCAAAGCCATGGTTAAAGTGATAAGTGGACCAAGTGACCCACACTTTTGCACTTTAAAGCTTTTTCCCATTCATTTTTTAATGACAGCTTCACTCAACATGAAGAAACAGCGAGCTGGATGTGATAGTGGGTGCCTATAATCCCACCACCCTGTGAGGCTGAGGCATGATGATCACAATTTCAGCCACAGCCTGGGCAACTTAGTGACTTAGAGATGCTCTATCTTAACATGAATAAGGGCTTGGGATATAGGTATGCATTTCAGGGTGAAGGCTCTGGGTTCAGTACCCAATTCAGAAGGCAAACAGAAGGAAAGAAAAAAGAACAGGAAGAAAGAAGGGAGGAAGGGAAGAAGGGAAGAGAAGAGAAAGCAAAGGAGGGTTCAAGGAGAAAAACTGAGCGACAGAGAGACAGGGAGATAGAGGGCCTCATGAAGCATATTTAATTATTTTTGCTTATTAAAGTAAAAGCAAAAGTCTACTCATTGATTTATTTTTAAAATTGATATTTCAACTTATATAGCACTTTGGATATTAAGAAAAAATACATTCCTTCTATATCTCTGAAAAATATTAAATAAAAATAGTAAAAATGAAAACATCAATACACTAATTTTTATATCTTGTCTTTAAAATTCAGTGAAATTGTCTTTTCCAAAAATGAATTAATAGATGCTGCCTTAATAATTAACTAGATACTTGGCCCTGAAGCAAGGCCAGAAGATTGCTGTAGCTGCTGGTTTCAAACAGGAGCCTAAAGAGAATTCTTTCTGTGGTCTGATGGCCATTTCAGAACTTTGGAAATGGAATGGTCAGTTCATCAGAAAGAAATAGCAGGTGAGTATGGCGGACTTTAGGGGGCCTGAAGGGGAGAGACCCTGGCGCTTTGGGACCTGCACCGTGTGGTTGACTCGGGGTGCTGGGAGAACACTCATCCCCTCTGTGGGGGGTGGCTGAGAGTGTGGCAGACTTTTGGCAGCCTGAAGGAGAGAGACCTGCATCGGGACCTGCACTGTGTGGTTGACTTGGGGTGCTGGGAGAACAAGGAGCTCCACCCCTCTGGGGGGTGGCTGAGAGTGTGGCTGACTTTCGGCAGCCTGAAGGAGAGAGATCCTGGTGCATTGGGACCTGCACCATGCAGTTGACTTGGGGTGTTGGGAGAACAAAGAACTCCTCCTCTCTCTGGGGGGCGGCTGTGATTCTGCTGGTGGGCAGGCTGAGAATAGATATCTCATGTCGTTCTGTCCCATGTCCCCCCCCTTAGCAAGTGGGAGCCAGTGAACTACACATCTTGTGAAAAAATTGGCTATGGTACTTAGCATGCGCTCCCCATATGAAAAGATATGGACAACCATTTCGAAGAAAACAAGAGACAATATGACAGATAGTGAAGATCCCTGGTTGTATAGCTTTGAAATTTATGCTTTCTTAAGTCCTGTTTTGTTCTGTTTTGTTGTGTTTAATTTTACCCCCCTTAAAATAAAATTTAAAAATATAAAAAAAATTAACTATGTACTCAAAATTACTTACTCCCTTTGCTCAAATTTCCAGATCATTCCATGATGTCCTAAGCTGCAAATCTCTCCATCATAGATAAAATACATAATTTAATTCTTGAAAAATCTCTAATATGACTGTTTTAGTCATGAAATAACATGGCTTTCTACTTGATATTTTGTAACCTATCAAGTTATATAAGACCTAAATACATACACTGAGATTACAAGATGGCACAAAAGAACTCAATCTGGACACAGAAATATCATCTAGTGTGCATTTCTGTCATTTGGCCAAGATAATCTAAATAAAAAATTTTTCTCTCTTACACTTTTAAAAAATTAGTGGTGAAAAATCAGTTAAAAGAGGTTACATTAGTGTAAATATAATCAGATTTTAAAAATATTTTAGAGATCCATGCCATGTTGGAACTTAGGGCACAGAGCAAACCAGCAACCAGCCTGCCACCCTGGTGAGTGGCTGTGGTCTGGCAAACGCGGTCACCCCAGGGTAAGAAGCAAGAAGCAACAGCATTTCCTGAGATCTGCGCCATGTTGGAACTTAGGGTGCTGAGCAAACCAGCAACCAGCCTGCTGAGAGAGACCCTGGCACCTCGGAACATGCACCATGCGGTTTACTCGGGGTGCTGGGAGAACAAGGATCTCCTTTCCTCTCTGGAGGGTGGTTGTGAGTGTGGCAGACTTTCGGCAGCCTGAAGGAGAGAGACCCTGGCACCTTGGGCCCGCACCATGCGGCTGACTCGAGGTGCCGGGAGAACAAATAGCTCCTCTTCTCTCTGGTGCTTGGGCTGAGAATCAAACATCTCATGTCATCCTGTCCCCCATCCCGTGTCGTCCCCCCCCATGCTTAGCAAGTGGGAGCCAGTGAACTACACATCTTGTGAAAAGATTGGCTATGTTATTTAGTATGCACTCCCCATATGCAAAGATATGGACAACCATTTGGAAGAAAACAAGAGTCAATATGACAGATAGTGAAGATCTCTGGTTGTCTAGCTTTGAAATTTATGCTTTCTTATGTCCTGTTCTATTCTTTTTTGTTGTGTTTAATTTTACCCCCTTTAAAATAAAAGAAAATATTTTATCAAATTTTTAAAAGGACATGTATAAGTGCAGCAACATAGCAAGGCAATATAAGAAAGCACAGCTTTATTAAAACAAAAGTAGACTGGAGTTCAAGTGTGTGCACATATGGAACATTTACATTTCTCCATCTCTAATATGCTAAGTAAGAGGTTTAGATTAAGAAATCACTAAAATTCAGTCACACTAAGTTAATTATAACTGTTTTGTGTAAAGCTTGAGGTAGTTGAGATGTGATGACATGAGCAAAAGGACAGGAAGATCAGATCTGCACTAAACATTCAGTCAAATAGAAAGACTTAAAATTCATCTTTTTACAATATAGAAAAACACCTGGAATTTGGCTCTGGATTAAAAACATGCACACAAATAAGCAACAATTTGTATCTTATTTTTCAAAACCTGCTCTTCTCTTAGGGCAATATTTTTCTGTTCAAGGTTTTCCTCAAGGCAATTTTGACATCCTTATTCCTCAAGCCATATATTAAAGGATTTAACATAGGTGCCACGATGGTATAGAACAGGGAGGACACTTTCCCTAGGTCAAGGGGCAAAATGGATGGTGGTTTTAGATATGCAAAAACCCCAGAACCAAAGAAAAGAGAAACTACAATCATGTGGGAGCTGCAGGTGCGGAAAGCTTTGGACCTGCCCTCTGTGGAACAAATGTGAAGCATGCTAGACAGGATGAGGGCGTAAGAAATACAGATGATAACAGCAGATGTGCCAATGACAATGGCCACAACAATAAAGACCACCAACTCATTTGTATCGGTGCTATTACAGGAAATCTCAATGAGGGGGAAGAGGTCACACATGAAATGATTGATGAGGTTATCAGAACAGAAGGTCAGACTCATCATGTTTCCTGTGTGGACCGTGGCCCCAGAAAACCCCATGAAATAGACACCAAACAAGAGGAGTGAACACACCTGGGGAGACATGGTGACTCTGTATACCAGTGGGTTACAGATGGCTACATAGTGGTCATACGCCATTGCTAAAAGGATGAAGGCCTCGGAAATGGCAAAGAAGCAGAAGAAAAAGAGCTGAGTCATGCACCCAGCATGCATAATCATGTTCTTCTTGGAAATAAAACTCATCAGCATTTTGGGGGTGATGGTAGTGGAGTAAGATAAATCTATGATGGAGAGGTTGAAGAGGAAGAAATACATGGGGGTGTGCAGGTGAGAGTTCAGTGCTATCAGGACGATCAAGCCCAGATTTCCAAGCACTGTGACCAGGTAGAAACCTAGAAAGAGGAAGAAGAGGGGGATCCGGAGTCCTGGCTGGTCCGTTAAGCCTGCGAGGATGAACTCTGTCACAGAAGCATTTCTGGCTGCCATTCACCTCTTTCATGTGTGATCTATGGGGTAAGAAAAGAGAACAATTTGCAAACAAAGAAATATCAAATGACCTTTTTTTTTTAACTCTCGAATATTGTTGCAAAAAGAATCCACAAAAATTAGTTTAGGTTTCTTTGGAGAATTTTTCCCATTTGCTCTGGGTAGCTAACTACCAGGTGAGGTTAACTTCCAGAGCTTCCTGAGAAGATGAATTTTGCCTCCAGAGTAAAAAGTGAGGATGCTCAACAAAGGGATGCCACACCAGGTAGAAGCTATTTATTTTTGTATATATTGAAAGAAACTCTGTTCCTTTCTCTCTGACCTCCCCCGAGGTCATAGGCTCTCTGAGCCTCTTCCCGGCATTGAGGCAGAAGCTACCATGGCTCTGGATCGTATCATAAGATCCAAAAAGAGATTTTATTGTAACTTTTTAGCTCTTTAATATAAAAAAAAGAGGTATCTTAATTTCCATTTTACTTAACATTTTTATTTTATATTTCAATTAAAGTTATTTTTTAAAAATTTTATTTAAAGAGAATAAAAAGCAATACAGAAAAAAAGGGTAGAAACAATACAAAAACCTCAAAAAAAACTATAAATCATTAGTTGACAAACCATATACTGTCCTCCCAGAAATAGCTGTTCATGTTACAAAATTAAGGCATACAAAGTGAACACACAGTGAGGCTGCAAACAGTTACAAAAAAACAGGATGGAATAAAGCCAATTGAGACAGTATAGTGAAATTGGCACAGAACATCAAAGCAGGTCACCAGGACAACAGTAACAGGCA
>PVJX010040826.1:0-14529 GCA_004027295.1 Dolichotis patagonum | reverse complement strand
TGGTATTTCTGTACAATGGAGTACTACTCAGCTATAAAGAATGATCACATTGAGATATTTATAAATAAATGGACAGGACTTGAGACCATACTCATAAGCGAAAGAAACCAAACTCACATGTGTAAATAGTGTATAGTCTCCCTAGTATGAGAGTTGGTAAGAGTATATAAGATTTTATGGTAATCATGAGTCCCCATCTCATAGCTTTGAAGCCTTTCAATGTTTTCATTCATCAGTTGGAATGGTTTTATCCTGTTTTGTTTGACTTTATCATACATGATGCTATGAACAGCTGTTTTGAAGAGAACAAAACATTATGACAGCTATTGCTGATTTAATACTGTCCTTCTTAGAAGTTCTACCAAGCTTCTATTCTTCTATTTCCATTGGTTCTATCTATCACACTGTGTCTTATTGGGATTTGAATATATGTGAAAATATAAACCAAATTTTTTATTGAAAATGAGATATTATAGTACCCATTGATCATTCTCTGTTATTCGGTTCAGAATGCCCTGTAATTCTTTCACTCTTTGAATGGTTTTATACTCTTTTGTTATGTTTGATATTATTGTATTTGAAACTATGCTCAACTATAGCAGAGAAAGAAATATTGTGATAGCTATTGTTAATGTCCGGTTGTCTTAATGTTAAGTATTGTTTTGCCTATGTTGTCTGGTTCCAATCTGCTCTGCACTGACCTCTTCTGTCTTAGTCTCTTTAAAATAAAATGGAAAAAACACTTATTTTTTTCCTTCAGTTAAATGCAAATTTATTTGAAAGACATAAGAATGAAGTTGCTTTATAAGGAAGAAATAATTGTAGGCTTCAAGTTTGCATTCTTTCACCAATTCTTATTTAGAAGTATTGTGGGCCTTTGGCCAGAGTTCAAAATATGAGATGGAGGTTTAGAAGGTATCTGTTTCAAATTGCTCCTTTTTAAGGGGATACCTAGATTTGGGAGAACTTTTCCTGGTTATTTGTCCTTATCTAACTTTATTCAGAGTTGAAAGTATGGCAGGCAGACATAGCTATGCTTCCTTTATGAATGTGCTCTAACTTTCCGTTGGCTTAAACACATTAACATAATAACCCGCACTTACGTAAGTCTTATATTGGAAAGCGTTTCAGCATCTGTGATCTCATCTTTACAAAAACCTTTTGTGCTATGTTGGAAGTTACTGTTACCATCATTTTACAGCTGGAGAAAGTAAGGGTAAGGGAAGTTTAATGGTTTGTTATAAGTCACATAATTATTGAGAAGCCACAGGATTAAAACCTGGATATTTTACATCCTAGCCTAGATCCTTCTCACTAAATCATTCTGCATATCTATTTTTGTATACACCATGAAATTAATTAATTATACCTATGACATCTATAAAATATTTTACCAACTATTTGACTAATGACTATTTTTGAGCTGACATACTAATCATTTGATTTTAGCATCTTCTGTCTCATAAAAGAAAGCACTGCACTTCAGGCTAGTGCTATTTATGTGACAGACAGGTCTTGAGTTTGCACTGTACAGTACACATATCTCTTTCTAATCAGCATTTTTACTATGATTATAAAAATTAACCAACTCTTAGAGAAAGTTAGTGCATCTCTATGAAACAAGAAATGTGCAAAAATTTAGTTAAGAATAAATAATTTTAATTTGTCTTATGTTCTCATTTAAACTGGTATGAAAATATAGGGGAATTAAGCAATCCAAATATTATTTTGGCATATATTAAATTTTGGATTCTATTGTTATAAAGCTGAATATGTATAAATCTGTCTAAACTTTTCAGGAACTAAGTACTGACTGAGAATTAGATGAAATATGTCTAAAATGTAATATAGAATTTTACGTGCATCTTGCTGTCAAAATTAGCTGCATTTATTTATTTAAGATTTATTTATTTATCTTGATATGTAGTTCAGATTGGCCTTGAATTTTCTATGTCACCCAGACTAGGCTCCAACTAGTGGCAATCCTCCTGTCTCAGCCTTCTGTGGGGAGGGATCACAGGTGTGTGCCAGGATGCTCAGCATGAATTTAACTGTTTTAAATGATTCAACCTTTATTTTTCCATGTGTTTCAATATGTTAGATACAAAGATATACTAATAAGATATTTTAGATGTAGTGGGCCTTCTCGTGTCCCTTTATTTTTCTATTTAAAATCTTCCCTTTCATTTGCTATATATATGTTAATTGAAAAAGAAATGGTTTTTGGCAGATAAATTTGTAGGCACCTAAAGGATTGATAATCACCTTGCTTTTCATTAGAGGCACAAGTTAACAATAACCTGACATAGTCATATGGAAAATAATATCATTAATAAAAATATCTGTTAGAACAATAAAATTTTAACTTTCTCTTATTAAATTATCATTCTATATTAATGCTCATATTTTGAAAGTATGAAACTGTTCATTATTTGATAATTTGAAAAGTATCATTATTTGATACACTTCAATTTATCAATATGTATCAATAACTATAAAATGGCATATGATTTTGACCTAACGTGTACTCATATATTATACTTAAAATTCAAGTTATCTCACACATTTTTAATCAGTAGATATATAAATATATTATAATTTTTCATTGTATTATCTTTCAGAGAGAGGAAAAGAGAGAGGTATATATGCATTTATATGGAGGAGGCATGTTAAATTATTAGATAAAAAAGCAAGTTTTAACTATTCTAAGTTTAGTGAACCCTTTAGGTATTTATGAATATGCAGCTATAGAAATCAGTCAGGAATGATGGATACCAAATTGTCTACAGTCATCTCTGTGGGGTAAGACTATGAACCATTTTAATTGTCTCACATATTTTATAATAATGTTGCAAAAATTACCAGTTATTATTTTTACGAAGTTGCACAACTTGCTGGTGTAGGAAGTAGGAGGAACTAGAGACAGGCAGCAGAGTTAGGGGACGAGGCTGTCAATAACTGCCATGACCTGAGGGCGCCTCCTCCGTCTGGAAGGAGCCACCTCTCCGTTTAGGAGTTTTGACATCATTATAACAGTTGAGCACTTGTGT
Organism: Dolichotis patagonum; assembly: GCA_004027295.1. Taxonomy (NCBI): domain Eukaryota; kingdom Metazoa; phylum Chordata; class Mammalia; order Rodentia; family Caviidae; genus Dolichotis; species Dolichotis patagonum. The sequence goes on along the minus strand of PVJX010040826.1, from coordinate 11,479 downwards.
CTGTGAGGCATCACTATTTGTGTCATTTTGTTTAACCTTTCCAGTGGCTCTATTTTCTTATTTAGCAGATAGAAAAACTGAAACCCAGAGTTACTTGCCTAAGACATAATTTCTAACAAATAGCAGAGCTGGTCTTTGAAACCAGATCAGCTTGAAATCAATCCTACTTTTCCTCCCCTTCCTCTATTCTTATGACACTCTTCTGATCAAAAGCTCTTGGCTTAGTTTTGTGTTTGAACTGAGATCTAGAAACGTATCACTGCTGTTCATACACTGTGATGGTAAGGTGGACTGCTATCCATATCAGACTGCGAGGATTGCAGCCCAGTGTTACTTATCTCAGCCTTTGCGTTCTGCTCTGTGAAATGGGAGGAACCATGTGTTGTCTTAGTTACTTCCTCATTACAGATGCGATACCTAATAGCTACAACTCTAAGGGGCACAGGTTACTTTGGCTCACAGTTTGTAGAGGTTTTAGTTGATACTCTGCTGGCTCCAAGGCACGGCAGCATGGCAGAGGGGTCTGGTGAGGGAAAAGTTCTCATGAGTGATGTGGCATCAGGAAGAGGAGAGTGATCAGGGAGGAGAGAGGGAGACAGGCCCTTCCAGGTCCTGCCCTCAGTGCCTCACCTCCTCCCACCAGGCTCCATCTCCCAATGTAACATGTAGCTACAGACTCATCAGCAGATTAACCCACTGATGGATGTTACACCCTCGTGTTCCAATCACGCCCCCAAAGCCCCATATATGAGCCCAAGTGACTTTGGGGAGACATCTAAAGATCAACCATACATGAATCTATCATACGGTCTGTGGTATAAGCAATGATACTAGATGATAACATATGCAAGGTGCATAGTGCACTATTTGTTCAGTATGTTTTTCATTATTGTAATCAATAAGATTTCCCGCCTGTGGTTCCATTGTATTAGTCACTATAGCTTCATGTCATTGTTAAATAGGCAGAAATTAGTTTATATTTCTCTCAATGTTAGATATTTTGTTTCTTGTCACCAATAACCATAGATGTATTACTCCACTTTGGAGAAATGAATATGTACATATTTCAAACAAAAATTCTGGTGAAAGGCTGCAAGATTATTAGATTAAGCTTTGTCCTCTCTCTCTATGAAGGACATGCAAATTTAATGTTATCTCAGGGAAAATCCATAGACATTAGCATTTTTCAAATATATATTAGTGCTCAGCCACCAAGGTAAGACCTACATTAAGTTTTTGTAGAATAAAAGGAGCCTATAAAATTTAATTCCATCTCAAAAATAAGCAAAAAAAACCATAGCAGAAAATATATACCATATAATAATTATAGACAAACTGGAAATTTAGGGGGAGGACAGAGTCAGGCTAATAGAAAATTCAAAAAATGTTGACTACTTAGCATGCAAGTTGGGACTAGAGAACTGAGGAAAGTGTAGAAATGCAGAGGCAAGAGCTTGAGTAAAAGGGGTTGGAGGTGTGGGTGTGCCCCCGTCATCCTAGTCACGAGAGGTGAGCAGAGTGCTGGGTGTGTCCTGGGGGCTGAAAGTGTTTTGTCAACTTTTACATACAGTGACGGTGAGAATTACAGGTTGTGGAAGAATGTGGGACAGTGATGGTCATATCCTGGAGAAGTTTCAGCTAGACCAAGGGCCTGTTATTTTATTTCACATTAAAAAAGGAGTCTTTGGAGGGTTTCAATGATGTAATAATGTAACCAGAGACATACATTAGGGAGACGCAGTCAACCAGATCACATGCAGTAGATTATTAAGAAAGAATCCATTGTTAGGAAAATGAGCTAGAAGTGTTGTAGAAGCTTGCATGTTTAAAAATATTATAAATGAGTGATTAAAATAAAGGGGAGATAAGAAACAGGAAAACAGACTTTTGGAGTTACAGAGGAGGATCAGGGGAAGGGTAGACCAAGGAAAGGAGAACAAAGGAATGGAACATTAGCAAGGTATGTGATATACAAGGGGTGATAAACATACAAAGTCAATGTTTACATTCAAAAAAGAAACATTGCTATAGTAAAAGAAGGTTGCCATGAATCCCCCTCAGTATGCTCTCCCTCACTTATCACATTATTCTTGTCACTTTCTGAAGCACCTATGGAAGTCTTACTTTCTGTCTTTATGAGATATGACTAAATAAAACACAACAAAACAAACAACAACAATAATAACAAAACCACACAGCAAATGCAACTGCCAAGGGCCATCCAGCAGAAAAGCAGGATCATAAAAGCATTGTACCCTTACGTACGTATTCATGGTCTCTGGCACCATGAGTCTTCTGGTTTTCATCCAACATGGAAATGACTATGAAAGGGAATGTTTTGAATGGATTCAGGATATTAAGGCAGCCATGACAGTGCAACTAAAGACCCTCATGAAAGAGGACTTCCAGAGCTGCTGCAGAAAGTGACAGGAATGATGGGATAAGTTCATTCAAAGTAAGGTGAATTGTTCTGAAAAGGATTCATGGTAATTTGTCTTTTGCTATAATACATTTATTAAAAATTTAAGTTATTATTATAATTTGTGTTATATTTTGTGCATGTACCAATTCCCTCAAAGAAGCACGATTATTCTGCATTATAATCGTGCACTAATAAAAATGAGTAAGTCTCCTATCTTTGCCTTGATAGAATTGATAAGTGAAATTGTGTGAAATAGTATCATCAAGGAAGAATATGGCTCAATTAGAAAACCAAGACTGCCACTGAAAAAGTTCCTTGTTTAAGCACGTCCCAGATTAGAGCTGTTAAAACTATCTTACAATAGAAACAATCACCTGAAAAAAATGCTTCTGTCAGTCTCTTCTACATTTCTGAATTCTATTTGCTTTATCTTGAATGTAAGTAGCAGAAAATCTAGGTGATAAAAAATGTGACATAGAAAAACTGTGGCGACACCCTAAAAAGATAGATGGTAGGCGAAATTTGTACTCATTATCTTCCACTTTTAGAAGATGAGAGGAATTCTCTTTTAATAAAGTTAGAAGTGGGAAAGTTGAATTTCTTTTTTAAAAACTGGTGGATAGCAGTGATGCAGATTAATTCTTGTTTCAGCATGTTAGTACATGTGTGTAACTTCTGGACTAAGATCAAAGCTTAGATTATCATCTGAATGTGGATTTCTTAAGTAATATATTATTGAGACTTATTAGGCAGAGGAATCAATGAAGTCAAGTAGCCTGTCTTAATTGTTATTCAGGATGGTGTTTGGGGAAAAATACACACATCAACTTCATTTAAGAGGAAAGTGAAAATGTGATGAAGTTTTTTTAATGATTTCATTTCATGGATTCTGTTTGTTAAACTTAACAATTTGCACTGAGAAAGAGAAACTGCAATTGTAAGTTATATAGATGATGGTTTTTTCCCTAAGCCATTGAGAGTGATTTTGGATTCTGATAGACAAATTTTCTGAGGGGCAGTTAACAAGTGAGGAATGAAGCCAGCAAGAAAGATGATCTTCCAAGAGAATGGAGTAGGCATTTATAGATTTTGCTTCTATGATGTAATCATTTATAGTATTACGTGCATCTGACGAAATTCACTAAGACTCATGCCTAGAATTGGGAAATGTTACGGCATGTGAATTATAGTCACTTAAAAAAAGACAATTCCTCAAGCATTTTTGTTTTTATTGTATGTTCTGAGTTTGGGTTTCTGCTTTGAGTGAGTTAATTTTATTATATCTAAAGTTTAGCTTTAAAAAAATCAGAGTAACTGATATACATAGTTCTCAAAGAAAAATAACACTGAATATAAACACAAACATAATTTCAGTGTCTTCATACTCCATATAGAATTGAACCAAAATTTCTGCTAAAATAAATATTCAAAACTTACTTTTTTTCTGTATAACTTTTCAATTAATTCATAAAATGTATCATTACAGTTCCTTTCTTATGAACAACTTCTTTTTTTAAAATTTTTTATTTAAAGAGAAGAAGAAAGAAAAAAAAACAAACAAAACAGAAAGAGGGAAGCAGCAATACAGAATTCCAAAGGGGAAAGAAAAAAAAAGAAAAAAAGAAACAACAACCACACAAAAAAAAAATAAAAACAAAAACAAAAATATTAAGAAATTGCCACCTGATAAGTTACAAACTGTCATCATTAGAAATAGTTGTTCAAGTTACAAAGTTAAAACATACAAAGTACACATTCAAACAATGAGACTGTTAATGATTCTGCTCAACATTCTAACAAAAACAGTAATATGGATATCTATCTTACACACCTAAACACACATGCAGTTATATCCTTTAGAGCACTTTCTTTTCCTCTCTTTTTTACAGTAGCAATTACACATTTTGGGTTTTACTACTCCTACAGTTCTTATTATTTTTTACAGTAGAGATAATATGTGATATTTATAAATATGATTCTTATTTATTTCACTAATGAGGATAGTCTCAAGTTGTCTCCATTTCCCTATGAAGGCCTCAAGATTATTCTTTTTTATAGCTGAGTAATATTCCATTGTATAAAAATACCACATCTTTTTCATACACTCTGCAGTTGATGGGCATCTTGGTTGTTTCCAAGATTTAGCTATTACAAATTGTGCTGCTATTAACATGGGTGCACATATATCACTGTGATATGAACTTTTCAGTTTCTCTGGGAAAATACCCAGGAGGGAAATAGCTGGGTTGAATGGAGCTTCCAATCCTAGTCTTCTGAGAATTCTCCATACTGATTTCCATAGTGGTTGCACTAGGCTACATTTCCATCAACAGTGAAGCAGTGCTCCTTTTCCCTGCAGCCTCGTCAACATTTGTTATCAGTTGATTTCTTGATGGCAGCAATTCTTTCCAGTGTGAGATGATATCTCAATGTTGTTTTAATTTGCATTTCTCGAATGACCAGTGATGGTGAACATTTCTTCATGTATTTATTTGCCATTTGTATATCTTCCTCTGAGAACTGTGTGTTCATCTCAGATGCCCATTTTTGGAGAGGGTCTTTGAATTTGGAGGGGGTTGATGTTTTTCAATTCTTTATATATTCTTGATATAAGTCCTTTGTCTGAGGGGTTGCTGATTAAAATTATTTCCCATTCTGTGCATTTTCTTTTCACTCTGATGGTGATTTCTTTTGAAGTACAGAAACTTTTCAATAATATGAGATCCAAGTTGTTGATTCTCTGAAGTGTTTCCTGTGCAATTTGTGTTTTAATGAACAATTTCTTTAAATTTCCCTAATTTTAAAGAATTTTCAATGGCTTTTCAAAAATGCACTTATTATCAATAATACTTAGGGTTCCCAAAAGAACCATATAACGTTTCTCATCAAAGTCAAACATTTCCCCTGAGCCTACGGGTACTTTAGGTTGAGTAATTGCCTCTACAGAAACTTCCTTATTTTCCCTAAGTTTGAGCTCTTTGTAACCCTGACTCAAATCTATCATTGTGTTTCTTAGTCACTATTCTAAGAAAATTCTTGGCCTCTGTGATGTATTGGGTATCCAGTTTCCCATATACCATGTTTTTTCTGTCCAGATTACTTTCTATTTTCATGGAGAATATTCTCCAACAATTTTCCTGCTAAAGGTAACTGCAAAACCATCATACTTAAGATAAAAAATTCAATACTTTTAGATCTGAATTTATCCTTATTCTAAGAGCTGATTGATAGTTTAGCTGAGTATAGAGAATTCTAGCTGGAAATCATTTTTCCACCAAAGTGGTAGGGTAATTTATTTTCTTCTAGTTAATAGTGTTAATGATAAAGCATCTGAAGGTCATCTGACTTTCTTCAGTACTTTTGGTATGATTTTCTTCTTTCTGATGCTGTTGTTTGTGCTTATAGCTATTATTCAGCAGTTTTAATTCTTGTCCCTCAGTCAAGGCTTCACAAAATCTGTATAAAACCACTTCTGGGCATAGTTGATCATAGGTGAGCCAAAATTCTTTTATTATACATTGTTTAGTTTTTAATGTGAATAACATTCCACAATGTGAAGGAGATGATGAATATTACTACGTGTATTCAAACAGATTTATTAAGATATATTTGTATATCACATAAAATTTATCCATTTCAATAAATTTTAGCACCTTTTCCAAGGTGCAACCATCAGTACAGGTCTATTTCTTCCTCTCAGTAAGATCCCTTTACCCACTGGCAGTGAGTTCTTGTTTCTACTCTCAGCTCCCAGGCAGCACCTAATTTATTTTCTGTCTCTATAGATTTGTCATTTCTGTACATTTCATGTAAATGGGATCAGATGATATGCAACCTCTTGTGTTTGGCTTCTATCACTTAGCATAATGTTTCTGAGGCTTGTTCACGACATTGCATATGCCAGCAGTTCATTTCTTTTTACTGCTGGATAGTGTGCAGGTACACCAAAATTAGTGGTCTTATTCTTATTGATTGACATTTATTTTGTTTCCAATTTGAACCTACTATGAATAATGTTGCTATGGATATTAAAGTATAAGTTTTTTGCTGAATTATGGGATAGTTTTATATTTAACTTTCTTTTTGGAAAATTGCAAAGTGGCTTCACTATTTTGTACTGTCAGTATTTTCAAGTCCCCAAACCTTAACATTTACTCTTTCTCTTTGCATTTCCTGAAGGAACCTCAGGTGCCCTGTGGAGTTTGTCTCCAAAAAGTGACTCAAAGATTCTACTATGATTTCTTCTAGTCATTTTAAAATTTGTTCTCTTTCTACTTTTCAATAGCTTATTACAGATACATATGCATATATGTATATAAGCCTTAAGTGAATGTCTTTATTAATTTTTACTGGCTCATTCTATGTTCCCTTGATGATAATACACTTCATGTATAGAATAAGACCACAAGAATTTCTCTCACTATCTTGTATTACCCCCAGCATGTACGTATTAATTTGATTTCTATTATATTAGATTGTTATATAATTTATTTGACCCTTATTATTGTTTTATTCTATTTTGTGTATAGTATAACACATACTATAAAATATACCTTTACAAAATTATAATTCATTAGTACTTATTATAGCTAGGAAACCATCATCATTATCTAATTTTAGAAAACTTTTATCAGTCCAAAATCCCTGTCCCCTGTAGCAGTTGCTACCCTTATCCGCCTGAACCTAGCCCCTGGCAACCACTAATCTATATCTATATTTATAAATTAACCTTTACTGAAAATCTCATATAAATGAAGTCATACAATGTGACATTCTGTAATTGTTAAATTCACTCATGCTATAGTATGTATCAATAGTCCACTCCTTTATGAATAACGTTCCATTCCATGGCTATATATCAAATGGCTTATATATTTGTTATTGGATAGATGTTTGATTATTTCTCAATTTTTACACTTAAGACTAGTGTTTCTTTGAACAGTTACATGCATGTTTGTGTGCTATCAAATGTGATGGTTAATTGTGACAGTCAACTAGAACACCTTAAGAAACAGCGGATTAGTGGAGCACAGCTATGCGTGTATCCGTGGGTGGCCCACAGATTAGTAGCAAAGGGAAGGGGGAGTCCCACTCTGAATGTGGGTGGCACAAACCAATGGATAAATGCCTATTGAGCTCTTTCTCCAACTTTTAACTGGGGTACTTACTTTTTATTAATGAGTTGGAAGATTCGTTTAATAAATCCTTGATGCACATCATGTATCAGATATATGGTCTCCAAATAGTTTTTCCCATTCTATGTCTTTTCTGGTTTTTCATGGTATTCTCTGAAGTACAAAGGTTTTTCATTTTGTTGCAATGTAATTTACCTAATTTCTTTTGTGTATGCATGTTTAGAATCTTAAGTAGGAATCATTGCCCAATCTAGTGATGGTGAACATTTTAGAGACAGTGTGCAAGCTGTCTTATCACAAAGTACTAACACTGCAATCAAACCTCAAAACTGGAGTTTTATTTCTGAAATAAACAACTCATACACTTTGCTTGCATGCCAACAGAAAGAAATCTGCATGTCCACGGGGACACATGTGTCGCAGGTTTGCCATCACTGACCTAACTCAAGGTTGTGAAGATTTATTTCTAAGTATTTAACAGAGTGGCCCTTACCATTTGGATCTATGATACACTTGGAGTTAATTTTTGCTGTGTGTGAAGCAGACGTGCTGTGCACAGCTGTCACTTTGTTCCAGTGTGGTGAGAACCCCTAACCCCTAGACACGCACAAGTGCTGTGAACTGCATTTATGACAGATAAGCACTAAGGTGCAAAAGAGGCCTCAGATAATTTTTAGGTACCTCCTGAGGCTCAGGAAAGCTGCTAGAATAGGATGGAGTCTCTTTCTCTTCTACCTGTTCTCACTTCCACCACATCTGAGGGACCCAGAAAGCAGTGCACCATGGGTTTTAGACACGAGGGTTGTGCGGATGCACTAAACCTCCAGGAACATACTGTTTCTAGAAATTCAGGAACATACTGTTTCTAGAAATTCAGGAACATAGGATGACCTGTTCCAGCCAACACACCATCATCCTCACCAACACACCCTAATGACAAGATGTGTTCCTGGCACATTCTACAGGTACTGTTTAGGACAACCAGCTATATTGGAGGGAGACCTGACTCTGCCCAAGGACACTTGGAGAATGCTGAATACTGCAAATGTGAGATTGGGTTCCGACCTTATTTTTCACATGTGAATAAGCATTTGAGTCAACACTGTATGTTAAACCAATGTTATTTCCCAAATATAATTGTTTAAAAACCATTGTTGAAAACAAGTGAATCAGAAGTTGGGGGAATGATTTATTAATTTTCATTGCTAGTCTATCAATTTATACATATATGCTTCTGCCAGTTTTTTATAGTGCCTGTGCATTAATATTGTCATGTCTGGCAATAGAAAACATGTTTCTCAAACTTCACTGTTTTTCAAGAATTGTTTTGCTTATTCTGTGTCCCTTACATTCTAATATTCTGTTACAGTTAATACATTGTGTCTACTTGAAAAGTTTAGAAGTTTAGCTGAGAGATTCAGCAGGAAGCCAGAGTTATTACTTTGTGAATATCCTCAGCCTGTGCAAAAGGAGGCCACAGAGATTTTGTGAGTGCTACACCTGCCCTGGGTTGGGGGGGGTGGCCTGTATACAATACAGGGGAGGAGAAGAGGGTTGGACCTCTTTTTCTCTGGCTGCTGCCTTGAAGTATTTTCTTAGTGCCATACCACCCTGCCTTGAAGCTAGCTGATTATGGACTGAAACTTCCACCAACAGTGAGCTAAATAAACTTTTCTTTCCTTCATTTTGTGTGTGAGGTAATTTTATCCCAGCAATGAGAGAAAAGTAACCAAGACAGAATTTGGTACCAGGAGTGGGGTCATTGCTGTGACTGTACCTGACCATGTGGTTCAAGAGCCTTTGGAAATGGCTTGTGGGAAGAGTATTTGGAAGGTTCAGAGATGTCACCTGAATGTATAGATCTGGAATGCCTTAGGGTGTTCTTCATGGTAGATTCTGGTCAGAGCTCAGGAGACCAGAAGTCTGATAGAAAGCCTGCTGATAAAGACCAGGCTCAGGAGGTTTCTGTTGGGAAGAAGGACTGCATTGGTTGCTGGAGTCCAGATGATGTGTGTTATGGTTTAGCAGAAAGTTTGTCTGCATTTTGCTCATATCCAGAGACTAAGATTAAAGGAAGATCACTTATAAGTCTGGCAGAAGAAATTTCAAGGCAGTTGAATGTTGAGATTGTGGCATGGCTATTACTGGAGGCTTTTAGCCAGATTTATGTTGCAAATCAAGAGTGAAGAGCCCAGCAGGATAACTTAAACATTGTGAGATTGACCAAAAAGCTGTGAACTATAAAGATAAAGCTGAGATTTGGATTGCTGAGAAGGAACAGAAGAATAAAAAAAGATGGCCTGTGGGTATCACTGGAAGAGACAACAGGTCTTAAAACTCTAGCAACCTTAAAACTGAGAAAGTGAAAGACTTTGCTTACAGGAAAATGGTGCAAAGCACCATGCTCCAGAATGCTGGTGACACAGCGAATCTGTTCCTTAGAATCAGGTTAGAGTGCCCAGCAATCCAGGCGCTTGATACCTACAGCCAGGGGAGAGGAAAGCCTGGATATTGCTCCAGCTGGCAGCAGACCGTGGCTGTATCCATGTGGCATTGATTTCAGGCATATGAAGAATGCGTGAGTTCTAAGTTTAAAAAGGCTTCCATCCCAATTTCAGAAGGCCTGGGAGGTTAGGCAATGTGCCTCTGAGAGGACAGTGTGTAAAACTGTGACTGTGAAGCCACAAGTTTAGTGGAGAACCTAGAAGTTTGGAAAAGCCAGGAGCATGGATTATCTAAGGAAACCTACAAAAGAGAGAGAGAGCAAAGTCAGCCCAAGAAGCCATGGGAGCTAAAACCACCAGAAGTGCTCTGGGGGTGAAACCACACAAACCCTTCGGCACTTGCAGCCAGATGGCTTCAGATGCTGAGCATGGAACTCCAGCACTTAATGTTTGCCCTGCTGGATTTTGGACTTCCTTTGGTCCCATTCCTTTGTATCCTTTATTTGTACCTTTTGGAGTGGGAATGTTTATCTTGTGCCATTGTATGTTGGAAGTTTTTAACTTCATTTTCATTTGTACAAGGCCTTCATTGAGGCAGTGGGAGGGCTGCTGAAAAGAGGCAGGCATCCTCTGGAAGCTCTGGGAAAGAACCTGGGACTTTCTTTGGAATTCGACAGGGGTGGAGTTAAAGAAGCAAGAGACTGGCAGAATATATTTTGATAGCTGATTGAAGCAGCATTTGTACTTGCGGGAAAAGCTGAGGTTTTGCAAGTAAAGCACAGCGGGCCTCTGTCCGGCGCCAAAGAGAGGAGCTTTCCAGGAAAAACCTGCCAACAATGTTAAGTCATCCAATTCTTGACTCTGTGATGCCTTTTATCCCCCACCTTAAGTCTCTTTTAATTTCCATCAACAGTATTTTGTAACTTTCATATTCAAATTCTATTTCTTTCATTATATTTACTACTTTTTTGTTTTTCTATGACTTTGTAAATGCTTATCAATTATTCTCTTAGTTTTGTTTTCAAGATTTTTATTTTTGTTTTATAGAAATATATTTTTGTATATTGCTCTTGTATCCTGAAACCTTGTTGAAGTCTTTCTTCAGTTTTAATAGTACCTTTGTAGATTTCTATAGAGAATCTAGAAAAAATATGCTGTCCAAAGCACAGATGGTTTTATTCTTCTTCTTCAATCAGGACACATAATTCTCTCTTGTATAGTTGCTCTAGAAAGCACTGCTATGGCAATAATATATAGAAATGATAAGACACGATTGCTTTTTTTCTGGATTTATTCCTGATGTTATGGTATGGCCTTCAAGTTTTTATCATTGCATATAGTGTTGGCTAGCGTTTTTTCATAGATGCTTATTAGTTTAAAAACTCTTTGTGTTTCTAGTTTTTTTGAGACATTTTATCATTATAGAATGTTGCATTTTGTCCAGTCTCTTCTCTTTCTATCCTGAGATGATTATGTAT
>PVJX010040825.1:0-14978 GCA_004027295.1 Dolichotis patagonum | reverse complement strand
GGGCTGTGGAGTAGTGGAAGGCAGAAGACAACGCAGTCTGCTGTGAGGAAGTTTGGCCTTGAGCAGGGATTTGGAAAGGGCGCTTGCTGGAAGGAGAGGCATGTAGAAGGAGGTGAAGAATACAGCAGGTTTCTTTGAAGACAGAGCCAGTGCAGAGGAGGAGGTTGGAGAGTCATAGAGGAGAAAGGTCCAAGGGGACAAGTCAGGCACAAGTATCTGGAAATGCAGGGTGGAACTGCAGCTAGAACACAGGGGAGACTTGGGCCCTCTAGGGCTTCCATGGTGAAAGTGAGCAAAGAGGAATCACAGTGACCCAGCAGGTGTCACCTGTGCCACTGGTGCATGCACAGGTGCTTGTTCACAGATCCCTCACACTGGGCGGGAGGCTCTGCATTTGTGGACCTGAATGAACAGCAGCACCCCACCCCCACCCCCTCACTCTACCCTCCTTGGGATTCCCCACTTCATTCTTGAGAGTTGTTCTGGCTTTTGGTGGAGGCGACCATAGGATGAAAAGGAAAAAAGACCAAGAGACAAGAAAAAGGCTACACTGGAACGCCACAATGGCTGTCTTGGACACCTGGTTCCAAATTCCCTTCCTAGCAAAGATGCTCAGTGTTTATTATCACTGCATCCTACAGCTCAGCGTAAGGGCAATGGAACGTGCACATGGAGCACTCATGTCTCAGGGTACACGGGGAGAGCCTTGCACCCAGCCTCATGGATGGTTGATTAGCTGCAAATGAGACGCCTGAAGGGTAAAGCAGGAGGGTCCTAGAGGAGAAATCCTGGGCTACTGGACCAGTGACAGTCTTAGTTGTCCTCTCATACTGAAAAACGCACCAGGATGGCAACGAGATGCAAAAGTTCAGGTTCTGACTCCACCAACGGAAGATAAGGTAACACAAAGACAAATAGAGTAAGAAAACACTCGATTCAAAATGAAAAAAAGAACTTCATTAGGTATTTTTCTAAAAATATATAAATGTTCCATAAGGAAGCCCATGCAAATATACTCAGTATCCTTAATCATTAAGGAAAAGTGAGATTATCATGGGATTAAAATAGAATATGAAATAGTGAAGCCAACTGTGGAAAATACTATGGCAGTTTTCTCTAACATGGACTTGCGCTGTGATCCAGCAATTCCATGTCTAGGTACATAGACTAAAGAATGGAAATCAGGGATTTAAACAGATATATACACTCATCTGTAGCAGCATTAATCACAATGACCAAACAGTATAAGAACTTAAGTATCCTATGATGAGTGAAGACATAATAAACTTTGTTCTGTCAATTTGTGTATTTGTGTCTTTGTGTACATCTATGATAACTAAAAAACATTTGCATACCTGCTTTAAAATTTAAATCTTGATAACATAGAATGAAGTAAGCTAGACACATTTGGACTATCACTGCAGGATTCCACTTATGAGAAGTACTGAAAATAATTAAATCAATAAAACCAAAATATGGCACTTGTTATCAGGAACTGGAGGATGAGATAGTGGGGAGTTATCACTTAATATATGTGGGTATATTTCTCTGATAAATAGCACTATAGAAGAAGAATGAAAATGGTTGCATAATCATGCAAATGTATTTACACCACTGCATTTTGTAACCAGAAGTGGTAAAAGTGGTACATTTTTATATTACATGTGTTTTGAGAATATCAAAGAAATTAAAAAGCAAGAATTAGGAAGAAATTGTTTAAATGGAAGAAAACTTGGGAGGTACAGTGAGAAAGGACAGAAGGGTAAAGAAAAAAATTACAAAAGAATGAAAAATGGAATCAAGTTTCTTATATAAAGGGGGGAAAAGGAATTGAAACAAGAAGATACAGAGAAAAGAGAAGAATCAAGATACACAATGTACAGGTACAAGTTCCCTATGGTGAATGTGATCATTATGTATATCAAAAATGTACCAATAAAATTTATTAAAACAAATCAATCAAACAAAGAATTGAGATCCTTTCTTCTTGCAGTTGTCTAGTTGTTGTTTGGTTGCTAGGTGGAGTCCTATAGGGAGTTAAGAAAAAGGGCACAACCTCTATGATATTCCTGACACCTCCCACTTAAAGTCCTGGGAATCATGACTGGTTCACAGATTACTACCTTCTAGCATCTGCATGGAGCAAATGAGAGATAGTTCAGAATTAATCTAGCATCTATTCCTCATGTCTTAAAAGACATGTTCCTCATGTCATGGAAAGTTGCACAACTTTGTGCAAAAAGGTTCAGTACCTGCTTTTGTGAATATGTGAGACTTCCAAAGATCAGTAAGATATGCACTGCAACATGTGACTATTTTGCTTGCACAGAGATGATGACATGAATAGTAGGATAAGACCCCATAGGAATTATAATTTCTATACTATCCTATGATTAACTGGCATGAAATTCAGATATATGCATAAGCAGACATCTCCCTCTCTGGTCTCAATCCAGGCTTACCTGGAGTCAGCTCAAGAATAGTGTAGATCTCACCAGAAAGGGCACTCCTGCTCTCCATCACCCTCACCAACATCCAATGGAAGACTCAAGTGTCCCAGTGTGTGTTGACAATGACTCTCCCAGACTTAGTGAAGGTCACTGCTCTGGGATGTGCTCCTGGAAAGGAAGGTGTCTGGAGGGTCAGGAAGGCTCAGGCCAGAGTCCCACTCCCATTCCCAAAGGGCTGTTTCTTAGGAAGCTGCTCTTGGTCCCCATCCTTGTCCAACAGTTTGAAGGCTTCCACATTGTGCATTGCTCCCAAAGGATTCTGGTCACTTCTGATACTCTCCTGCTTGTGGATCCTGGTGGGGGAACATGGAAAGGAGCAGTCAAGATGAGGAGAAATGGGAAGAAACAAGAAGGATAGGAAGAAACAGAGTCAAGAGCAAAGAGAAGGAGGAAACCTGAAGAATGAAGAGCAACTAGGACCAACTCAGGAGAAAACTTAGTGCTTAGTTTTTGGTGCTAAGCACAAGAATGTGAAAACAGAGGGATATGAGAGTCATGAGGTTGAGAACATGGAATTCAGAAACACCCATGAGAAGGGAGAGAAGAGAGTTGGTCCTAAAATAAGGGTAGTGGGCAAAGGGGGAAGGTAGATTCAAGGCCAGAGGGTATCAAAAGTGGGGGTCAGGTAAGAACCAGACTGGAGAGGTCCATATATATAACCTGGCACACGACACTGCTCTAAGGGGACTTCTTTCTAATCCCCCCAACTCTGTCTCTCTCCTGAAGATAGGCTAGTGCCATCTGCCAGGGGTCCTCATTACCACTGCTGAAGAAATCTCCAGGTCACATGAAGCGATGGACACTCACCACAATGAGTGGTCCCCAGTGACATCCTCACTCTCATAGACCCCCAAGTAGGGACACAGGAAGTGGGCATCTTCCTCCCCAGCAACACTGTGGTATTCATGACTTGGAGGGAAATGACAGATGGGGAGAGAAAGAGCCACTGAAATTCAGAGAGACACTGACACCACGAACAAAGGGAACCTAAGGCAACATGTGAGATGAAGATCCTAGAGACCTGTGGTGAGGGCCACCGTTTGTCCATCTCCAGCTGCCCAAGACTGCCCTATACTACTTTTCTCACTAGAACAGTCAAACGATATTTCATGCTTCAAATAAAAGAAAGACTCCTACCTGAGTGTTTAGATTCTTGTAAAATGAGTCATCCCAAACTAGTCTCCTTTCCTTTCTCATAATAAAGTCATAGACCAATGATCTTGAGGTAAATAAAATGAATAAACAGACTCTATGTGACCTCAGAGATAAAAAGATGCTATTCCACTTCAGGGAACTTGATGCAAACTAAACATCTATCTGTTATGGAAAAGAGTTGATTAATGATTGCACAGTTGATACAGAGACTGTTAGCAACATGTTCTTGTTTTGTTCTTTGCCCGGCCCTCATTAATTGTGTGACAAAACACAAGTTTATTAAACATGCTTATGACACAAAACTTGGAAGGATACGTAATATGTGGGGTGACAAAAGCCACACAAAATGGTCTCAGCAAATTGCAATGCTTCTACAAACATGCAAATGATATCTAAGAATTTCAAATGTGAAGTTCTATATTTATACTGATGGAGCTAAACTATAGTTGGACATAAGTTTAGAGCAGCACCATTTGTATATTTACTACAAGATAGGGTTCAATTTCAGATGCTATTGATGGTATTAAGTCTAAGGTAAGGAAAGCCATGACCTCTCTGTGTGCCATCACAATAGTGGAATTCTAATTTTAATAATCTGTTACTCACAGATGGGTCCAATCAAGATGGGCTGGGGAAAAGAAGGTTTATTGATTGAAGAAGCTGGTGATCCTTAAAATAGCAAATTCCCTCTTATGTGTTTCCACTCCCTGGCTGCCCCATTATTCCCTACTTCTGTTAGGTTTTTAGTTGTACCTGGCTACCTGCGAGCTCCAGACTTCCAATCATACTGTTCTCTTTTCTGGATAGCTCTTCTTCTTCTTAAAAAGTTTCATGGTTCTGCCACCATGAAGTTTTGCTTCCTGGAGAAATCAGAACCCACTTTTCCTTTCAAGACTCACCCCATTCTGCTCACAGTCCATTTCTCCAAATAGCCTGGGCTGCGTAGCGTACTGATGTGTTGGTCTATTTTCCCCAGTGGGCTGAGATGAGGAGAATTCATTTTCACTGCTATCACCACCAGTTTAGTCTTGAGTCTGAACTCAAATTCAAAGATAGACCAATGACCCAAACTAACTGGAAGACATGGAACTGAGGCAAAATTCTCTGGAATCAAGGATGCCATCTGAAAGCCTAGAACATCCCACAGCCTCAGGAGATTCACTGGATGCAACCAAAATGTGGTCCTTGGCATTGTGCAATACCGGGTATCTGCTCATTGCTTCTGCGGTTTACAGCTCCTATATTTATCTCAGCAACACAATGGCAGAGCTTTTCTCAGAAGAGTAAGTCAGAGTGAGAAAGCACTCATCAAGGAAGTCTATGGAATGTGTGAGGTCAAGACTGGATTCTGAGCAGACATCCCTAAGAAGGGTTTAATGCTCTGAATGTCCCTTGGGAGAGGAAGAGTTGTTCCCCCTTCTGTGGCTCAAAGAACAAGTCTGAGTTTGGTTTTCTGTTCCTGGAGTCATGAGTCACCCTTGCTACCCACCCTGCCCTCTATTCTTTTCATTCCACTAATTGGTAACCAAGTCTTGGTTCATTTTAGGTGCCTTTGCCTAACATTGCTGATAGCTTCCTGCTTTCTGTCCTCCTCTTAACACCTTGTCCTTCTGTGATCACTTTTACCACTGCCATTTTGTGTCACTGTGTACAGTCATTTGTTCTACGTCTTTCTTCCCAAGTGGACAGGCAACTCCATGGGGACTACAGTTGTGTCACAAGTCTGAGATATTTCCCAGCACACAGCAAACACCATAGCAGCACTGCTAGATGAGTGAAAACTCTAACTGGTGAGTGACGGTTGTGACAAATAGTTTAATAAAGCATATGTGGGAGAATGTGTACTCTGTTACAGGACAGAAAAATTCTGAGGACAAAGAATGGAAGTGGAAGACAACAGGTTTCAGTGCAACACAACACACAGGTTTTTAACCAAAAACACTTTTTCAAATTACAGAAAAAAACCTCCCCTACTTCAACCTTTAAGATAATAGGGTTCTAATTAGCATTAAAGAAGATAATTAAAGTCCCTCTGACCAATAAATTATTATGCTGAGTAGAGGATCAGTGTGTACTTAAAGGCTTCTGAAAGCACCTTGGAACAATCATATTTCATTATGAAAGAGGCTCTTTCTTCCAGTAAACATGTTTGGCTCCTTTGTCAAAAATATGGTGGCTGAGTGTGTCTATAACTGTGTCTGCATTTTCTAATCTCTTCCACTTGGTCACCGGTCTGTTTTTTGCTAGTACCATTCTCATTTTATCATAGTAGCTTTGTACTATAGTGTCCAGTCAGAAATTATGATGTCTCATGCCTTGTCTTTCTTGCCTAGAATTGCTTTTGCTGGTCTAGGACTCTTGTTTCCAAATGAATTTTGTGACTGTTTTCTCTACATCTGTGAGGCTCATCAATGGCATTTTAATTGACATTGCATTAAATCTGTGTAACAATTTTGGTAATATGGCCATTTTCACAATGTTTGTTCTTCATGTATCTGAGCAAGGGATATCTTTCCAATTTCTGATATCACCTTTAATCTCTTTTTTTCAGAGTGCTGTAATTTTCAGTGTATAAGTGTTTTACTTCCTTTATTGGACTGATTCCTAAGTATTTCATTTTTTTGGATGCTAATATGAAGGTTGTTGTTTCCCTAACTTCTCTGTCAGCAAGTTTGTTGTTGGTGTACAGGAATTCTATTAATTTTTTAGTGTTAACTTCGTATCCAGCTATGCTACTGCATTTGGTTATTACATCTTGAAGTCTTTCAGTGGAGTTTTGGGGATCTTCTATGCAGAATACCATTTACAAATAATGATACTTTAACTTTTTTTCCTATCCTTATTCCTTTTATTTGTCTAGCTTGTCAAATAAATTGCTCTGGTTAATGCTTTGAGAACTATATTCAATTGGAGTGGTATTAGTGGATATTCTTAACTTGTTCTTGATTTTAGAGTACACATTTTCAGTTTTTGTCTGTTTAGTATGATGTTGGTTGTTAGTTTGTCCTTAGATAGCATTTATCAGATTCAGATCAAAGCCATCTATTCCAGTTTTCTATAGGGTACTTAACAATGAACAAGCATTGGACTTTATCAACATGTTGGGTGATGTACTTTGAAGGACTTTATAAGCCATAAAGTTTCATGTGTTTTTATCATGACTTGGCAGTCAGCAGACACTGGACTAGACATGTTGCATGAGTTATAGTTTTCAGCCTATTCTGAGCAGTAGAAGGAGAAAGTATAGTTCTGGGGTCCAGGGGTGATAAAGACACCCCACTTCAGTGTGTTACCTCATAGTCAAGTTCTGCAACAATGCACAGATATAGAATTCAGCATTAATTATTCTTAATATTTTTGAAATCATAAACCCACCTGAGGGATATGAAAGATGATAGACTCACTTCTGGAAAATATGTCCAAGAGTAGATAACTTGCCTGTGAAATTGTACAAATACTTCCAATATTTCCAGGCAGTTATTATACTGCTTCAGAGTCTGTACTTTTTTGTATTGTTTGCAGCTGTAGCAAGTAACTTTGAACTCCCTTTCCTCTCTTCCGAAGTTCAGGTCATGGGCTGTGCTCTTTTTCTTTATCTGAGTTTTCCTGCAGCACCTGTCTTTTATTGGAAAACATGCCAAGTCCTTTTTAGACTCACATAGTAGAGTACTAAATGATAAATGCATTAACTTTACAAACAACATTAAGTCTAGAAATAAGATAACAGCATATTTGTATACACACAAAATTGTTGAACCATTTAACAACTTTCCAATTTGACTATGTTTGAAAAAGCAGTACCTGACTCAAACAAGAAAAGGAACTAGAGAAGGTCAGGATAGCTGCAAAGAACAAAGTGCCCTTAAAGGCTAGTGAGGTAATGGCGGGTGATAATGTGAAATTCTGTCTAACAGAGACCACTGGGGAAAGTGCAGGTCCCGACTCTCCCTTTGTGGCTTCCCAGCACCAGCAGCTGTTTGATCATTTCCCAGATCTCATTACACAGAGGCGTCCCCTGCACACGCTCACCAGTGAGTGGCCGAGGTTTCCAGACACCAAGCTTTTGCCTCAGCTCTGCTGGGCTCGGAGTGCCCTGGAGTGCTGCCTGCAGCCCTGTGCTTGGGGTCCCTCCCCAAACCAGCCTGCAGGGTGTGCGGTCTCCTGAGAGCCCCTTCCTG
The DNA here is from genome assembly GCA_004027295.1 of Dolichotis patagonum. NCBI lineage: Eukaryota > Metazoa > Chordata > Mammalia > Rodentia > Caviidae > Dolichotis > Dolichotis patagonum. The sequence goes on along the minus strand of PVJX010040825.1, from coordinate 7,135 downwards.
CCGCTCCGCTAGACAATGCTTGGATATTTAGGTAAGGCTTTAATTGCTTTAAAAAAAATTCTTCTCTCTGAAAAGCAAAACAAAATATTGTATGTGTGTAAAAATTTTGCCATAAAAATAATAAATTGGGCTTTTTAAACATATGCCTTTCATTTTGACTTTGAGGAGGAATTCTAGTTTTTCACATCAATATGTAATGTTGGCTCCAAGTTTAGAATATTCTTTGTGTAGTTAAGAAAATATTGATGTTTTAAAAGTGAAAAGGTTCATTGAATTTCTGCAAGTTTTTTTTTAATGCTTTTAGAGCCATAAGGATCATTCCTTCATGAATCAAAACCACCTGGCTGCTATCTTCACATCCTCTCCTTGTCCCCTGAAGTGTGTCCCTGAGGGGCAAAGAGAATCACTTTTTAAACAAACGGAATTATTTTTTAAAACAAACATCTGGTCAAAGCCTTTTCCTGTTTAAATCCTTCTGAGTATCCCATTACTTTGGAAATAAAGAATAAAATCTTCAATATGGCCTGTCAGTGAGCTGCATGCTTTGGGGCAGACCTGAAGGCAGGACCTCATCTGAAGTCACTTACCCCAGTTTACTTATTTCCACCTATGCTTCTTTCAGTTCCTAGCCCTTGAGGAACTCAGTGCTTTTGTGTATGCACTTTCTCTGCCTAAAACTCTTTATCCATGACTCTTTCAGATCTCACTTTAGAGGCCAGTCTTCTGTAGAAGCCTCCTTTGGCTTCCCAGAGCACCCTGGATCCTGCTATAAACTCTCTTAATTCCCTGTCCTTCTTACTACAGGCTCTGATAATGTTTGTCAGAACCAATTAGAAATAAATATACTCATTTTACTAATGTAACTGGTCTGTAAAATCTTAGGTCAGAACCTTATTACCTACATCGTGTTCTACTGAGACAATGGATGAATTTCTAATACCTAAGTATCAGTGGTGGTAAATATTCTTCATTTGATAAATTAGTGAACTGTTGACATGTTACTAAGAAAGAAAGAGGCAAAGGAAAGTTTGAGTGAATCTTTTCTTACTATGGAAGATTAACACCCTCATGTCAAATAACACTCCAGGAATGAAAATGACTGGAGTGGCCATGTTGGAACTTAGCGTGCTGAGCAAATCATCAACCAGCCTGCCACCCTGAACTTTGGAAATGTGATGGTCAATTCATCAGAAAGAAATAGCAGGTGAATGTGGCAGACTTTCGGCAGCCCAAAGGAGAGAGACCCTTGCACCTCAAGACCTGCACCATGCGGTGACTCAGTGTGCCGGGAGAACAAGGAGCTCCTCCCCTCTCTGGGGAGAGGCTGAGTGTGGCAGACTTTCAGTGGCTAGGAGAAAGACTCTGGCACCTCATGGCATGCACCATGTGGTTGACTCCAGGTGCCAGTAGAACAAGGAACTCCTCCCCCTTCTGGGGGACAGCTGTGAGCCTGCCAGCGCTGGGGCTGAGAATCAAACATCTCATGTCATCCTGTCCCCTATCCCATGTCTCCCCCTCCCCTTCCCCCCTGCTTAGCAAGTGGGAGCCAGTGAACTACACGTCTTGTAAAAACATTGGCTATGTTATTTAGTATGAACTCCCAGTATGCAAAGATAAGGACAACCATTTGGAAGAAAACAAGAGACAATATGACAGATAGTGAAGATCTCTGGTTGTCTAGCTTTGAAATTTATGCTTTCTTATGTCCCATTCTGTTCTGTTTTGTTGTGTTTAATTTTACCACTTTTAAAATAAAATTAAAAAAAAAAATGACCGGAGTGGTGGGAAAAGAACTAGAAAATTGGGACTGGACAAATCTCAGAGAAAAAAATGAAGTTCAATTCTGGCAAACATTTATCACTCAAAAGAGTTTCTTAAAAATGCCAAGGCCAAGGCCTTGGCTTCAGGCATTATGATTGACACCTGTGATATAAGGTCTTGGATATGGTATAGGAGTTGCTTTTTAAAAATCAGTTTCCCAAGTTCTAACATGTAGTCTTGCTTAAAATCCACAGGTATCACAGTAAATAGGATTTTCACAAGGTCAAACACTTATTTTACTTGAAGGTTAGGACTATAACCCAAATCATCTACCTTCTGTACTTTGTTTTTTTAAATTTTATTTTAAAGAGGGTAAAATTAAACACAACAAAACAGAACACAAGAAGGCAATATAAGAGACATAACTTTCAAAGCAAGACAACCAGAGATATTCACTATGTATCATATTGTCTCTTGTTTTCTTCCAAATATTGTCCATATCTTCACATACAGAGAATTCACATGAAACAACATAGTACAGAACTTATCTGAACAGAATGAGCAAGGTGTTTTAGGTCTTCAAGACTAGACAATAGGGAAGCCAACGATGGCTGTCATAGTGTCTCTCATTCTGTTCAAAATAGCTGTCCATACCTTCATGTATTTTGAACTTAAACAAAACAAAACAGGCTAAAATCACTCGGAACAAAAAATAGTAATATTGCTGGATATCACATCATGATGCTACGAAATCAGCACTGGGTACATTGGTGTCTCTTTTTCTTCAAAATATTGTTCATTTCATCATGCATTATAAATCAGTTCTCATAAACTGTTTATAGGTTCTACACATGCATGAGTTTCTACATGTACTTCTATTCTTTCTGTATTAGAGGGATAAACAAAGCGTAGCAAGATAAATCAAAACAAATTCCTATAAAAACATGAAAAAAAGTCATATAAAACCACAGTACAAGATGATCTACAATGGTTACTGTGTTGTCTCTTGTTATCTTCAATAGAATTGTCCATATCATCAGGCATAGTATAATTGAATACAGCAGTACATAACAGTATTAATAAAAACAAAACATTGTAGACAGTGTAAAACTTCAAAAACAGGTCACAATCAAACCAGAGTGGGTATCCTAGTGAATCTTGTCATCTTCAGTGTAGTTGCCTATACTCTCAGATTTGATTCTGTCAATCATAAGAGATTCCAATAAAATCTGTCAATACAAAACAGCAATATAAACCAGATTCAATTAAGATCAGTCATGATAAAATAGTGTAAATTATACATGGCTTCAGATTATGTTAATAGGAAATTAAAGATGATTACCATACTATATTCTGCTATTTTCAGGATAGCTGTCTGTGCCCTCAAATCTAGTACAAGTAGACAAACTGGAACAGAATATAATCCATCTAAACAGAGCGGTGTGAGTAATGTGGGTTTTCAATCTTGATACACTATTAACAATATCCTCTGCCTTCTTTTTTTAGACTATTCCTCCTCTTTCACTCCCATAAGGTGCTACGCATTTTGGGTCCCACCAACCCCCTCAGTTTTTAGATTGGGGGGGGCAACTTGCTATTTACCTAAGCGGTTCTGAACCTTCTCACTCCTGTACTTGATCTCAAGTTGTATTCCTTTACCTACAAAAGCCTCAAGGTTGTCCTTCATTATAGCTAAGTAGTTCTCTACTGCATATAAGTATCCTGTCTTTCCAACCTATTTGCAGGTGCTGGTGAAGTTGCCTTTATTTCTCTCTGGTTCCCTATTATATAGAGCATTATTTTCTCATATTGGATTTTTGGTCCATAAACCCTTTTTCAGGTTAATTATATTTTCTATACAGAGCGTTTCAGTGGACCCTACTTCCTGATCTACTCTGCCTGTCTTTCTTTCTTTCTTTCTTTCTTTCTTTCTTTCTTTCTTTTTCTTTCTTTCTTTTTAGTGTATCAAGGCCATCTATGTTAGAGATTATAGCCAACCTTCTCTGCATCATTTCGGCTATGCTATTTTTCTGCCATTGGTTGTCTACTTTTCTCCTTCATTCCACTGCCTGCCTCATTCATTAAGGCCTCTCTTCCACTGTTCCTGAAATCCTGGTATTTCTTTTCTCTCTCTCTAGTATGTCCTTCAGTATTCTCTATAGGGTTGGATTGGAGGTCACAAATTACCCCAGTTCCTCTTTGTCATGGAAGCATCTTGTTTCTCCATTAATTTCTAGAGACAGGTTTGCAGGATACATCAATCTGGGCTGGAGGTTATTTTCTTTCAGGGCTTGGAATACTTCATTCCAAGCTCTTCTTGATTTGATGATCTGTGTTGAAAAGTCTGCCATGTTTTGATGTGTTTTCCTTTATAGGTGATCTGTTTCTTTTCTCTAAAGCCTTTTAATATTTTGTTCTTATATTGAATTTCTGGGGTGTTGATTATTATATGTCTGAGGTAGCTTTGTTTTGGTTGTAGGTACCTGGAGTTCTGTATGCCTTATACATCTGAATATCATTTCCTTTTCCTATGCTTGGGAAGTTTTCCTTAATTATTATGTGAATAGCGTTTCTAATTCCTTTGTTTTGACTACTGCTTTTTCATTCACATTTTTTATTCTTAGGTTATAGATCTTGTCATCTTCTAGCCTATGTGTTGTTACTGCCTGTTTCTTTGTTATTTTTAAGAGATCTTTCCTTTCATGATCACACATTGCAAACCTGTCTTCAAGTTTTCATAGTCTATCCTTAGTGTCTTTTAAGCAGTTTTGCCAGCTTTCAATGGAGTTTTTAATTTCCTGGTAATCTCTTTGAATCTGCTTCATGTATTCTAGGTTTTCTTTATATTCTTCATCAAATGTTTCTCTCCTTTTTTTGTGTTCCTCCATTCTTCTGTCTGTGTCTTCTTGAGAGGTGCTTAGCATTTCTTTTATTAATCTACTTATATCTTGCTTTACTTGAATTAATATTTCAGTTTTGAGTTTGTCTATGATGTCCTGAAGATATCTTTTCATGTCCACTGATGCCATGTCTGATATGTCATGTTTGCTGTCCTCAATCTCTTTTGTATGTTCCTCTCCTGGATCAATATTCTCAGGGTTGGGGGCTGGGGACTTTTTCTTATTTCTTTCTCTTGTTGTGTTTTTGGTTTCTTCCATACAGGTGTATAATATAGTTCCTAGCCCCTTTCCTGGGTTATAGCTCCTCTGAAGCATGCTGGCAAGGGGCTTCGGCCCTCTCCAGTTTGCTGTTGGTCACTAAGGTACAAGCAGGGACAGTGTATGCTAGCCGTTCCCCTCCGAGCCAGTCAACCTTTGGGGGCCTTCACCGCATTAGTGCATGCTGCACATAAGGAATTGGTTTGGGATGACTTATTGGGTCTCAGTCAGGGGTGTGACTCAAGCCAAGCAGATCCCACCAATCTGCTCTGGAAGAGGAGCAACTAACTGAAGTCACTGCCATTCCTAGTTCAGGCCCATCCTGCCTGACTCCAACAGGTCATCCAGTTGGTTGCCCCTTTCCTGTGGGAGGGTCTTATTCCCAGCACTCACCGTGGGTTAATGCAGGTCCCTTGCTGGCTCCATCGGATTCCCCAACCTCCAACTTCCGTGTAGCCGCAGCGCAATTTCATGGCTGTTCCAGGCAAGTTGCATGCAGGACGGTTCAGCTCCTCGTGCAGGGTGGCTGAGGCCAGTCACATTGGCGTGAATTCGGGCACTCAGGCCAGTCTTGGTGGCATGAATTTAGGTGGCTCAGTGAGAGCACCATAACCGCTAATCTTAGCTTCTCTAGTGGTAGCCCTGGGACTGCGTGATTGACCAGCTCTTTTCCCTTCAGTTTCTTCCTGGGTTGAGAGAATCCATCTCCCTCTGTCCAGACTTCTCCAGGATGTTTTATTTTGGTCATCTGAGCTGCCTCTCTTAGAGAGGCTCTGTAACCTGCTACTTATCAGACTGCCATCTTTTTCTAACTTCTGTACTTTGAACTTTCCATTCATCTTCAAACCAAAGTAAACCAGTAAATAGTGCATGTGGCACCACCTTTACCTAGCAGAAATAGAATGAAGGAGGAAATTGATTCAGTGAATAGTTTTTAGGAAATCTTTGAAAAGCACACCTTTTTTGACTGAAAATGGGGCATCTTAGATTCTTATGGTTTGTGTTTGGATGACCCCACAATGCCTCCTATGGTCATTGGGTGGGCCTTTTCAAAGGTAGCTGAATCTAGATTTTGTGATTGATTCATAGTGCAGTGCAAGGATTAAAAGTATGAGTGCTACACCTGCCCCAGGGCCAGTAGCCTGCATACAATATAAGAGAGGGAAAGAGGCTTGCTCTGTATCACCTTTCTTGTTGCTTTTGCTGTCTTCCACCATCATGAATGGTTGTGCCTCTACTATGTGCCACTCTGCCTTAGAGCTAGCCAATTATGAACCAAAACTGTGTGCTAAATAAACTTTTCCTTTTTTAACTTTGGATGTTGGGCAATTTATCCCAGCAATGAGAAAATTAACTAAAACAGAATTTGTTATCAAGAGTGGGGTCATTGTTGTGACTGTAACTGACTATGTGGTTCAAGAGCCTTTAAGATTTCTTGGGGAGGGCTACAAAGGATCAATGAATCAAAGAGTTGGTTCTTTGAAAGAATAAATAAAATTGATAAGCCCCTGGCCAACCTTATTTTAAAAAGGAAAGAAAAAACTCAAATTCATGCAATAAGAAATGAAAAAGGTGAAATTACTACAGACTCAGTGGAAATACAGACGATCATCAACACCTACTTTGAAAACCTCTACTCCCATAGGTTCAATACACTGAAGAAATAGACAAATTCCTAGAAACATATGAACTACCAAAGCTGGATCAGGAAGATGTAAAACTGCTGAATAACCCAATTTCTATTACTGAAATTGAAAATGTGATTAAGTCCTTCCCTACAAAGAAGAGTCCTGGCCCAGATGGATTCACTGCAGAATTCTACAAGAAATACAAAGAAGACTTAACTCCAACACTCCTGAAATTCTTCAATGAAATTGAAAGGGAAGCAATTCTGCTTAAATCATTCCTGGAAACAAATATCACTCTAGTACCAAAACCAGAGAAGGACTCAACTAAAAAAGAGAACTATAGGCCAATCTCCCTGATGAACATAGATGCAAAAATTCTCAATAAAATCTTGGCAAACAGGATGCAGCAAATCATAAAGAAGATTATACACCATGACCAAGTAGGATTCATCCCAGGAATGCAGGGATGGTTCAACATACGCAAAACAATAAATGTAATCCACCATATCAATAGAGCCAAAAGCAAGAACCACATGATCATCTCTATAGATGCAGAAAAAGCTTTTGATAAAGTCCAACACTCATTCA
>PVJX010040824.1:0-14986 GCA_004027295.1 Dolichotis patagonum | reverse complement strand
TATGTATGTAAAACTGAGCCACACTATTACTCTATTAAGTTATATGGTTAAGTTCTGTATTGAGGGACAATAATATTGTGATTAGTAGCTTCAGTGACAAATAACAGTTACTGTATTCCGTCATGTGCTAGGCACTGTTCTAAGCACTGTACATATACATTTACCCATTTAATTCTTCCACTAACACTCTTAGGTAATATTATTCCCATTTTATAGATGATGATATCTTATTAGAGAAATTAAGCAATGTGCCAAGATTTTGTGGCTGGTGAGTGGATGTATTCCTAGCTTGTGTAGTTCAGAAATCCATACACATGTCTACAGTTGTTAACGATGTTGGTGATATCTAACACTTCACTGTCACTAGCACACACTAGGCTGAAAACTGCTCTAGTAATAAATGTACTAATTAATCACCTTCAGAATGAAGTGTATGGTTAGCACACTGCAGTTACCATCTGTTATGGATTAAAAACTGCTGGTCAACTTAACACCAGCTGAGTTAAATCAGCATGGTGCTGAGTGTAGATGGTCCACCTGAGGAAAGTTGCTGGAATAAATATAGATGTGGAGAAAATGAATGAGGTGTTGTGGGTTTCTCTAAGTGTTGCTGTTTCAAGCCATTCTCCTGGAGGAGCTTGTCATGAGTTTGACCACTGTCATCAAAGAACTTGGGACCTTGTTGGTGAGAATGGCTGTGGTTCACTTTTGGGGGAGCTCTGGTTCTTACATTGAGCATCGCTTCCTGGTTCCAGAGGGGAAGATGTGTGCTGTTTAATCTCCAGGAGAAAATCGTCACGTTGGCTTTCTGGCATGTACTTGATTGTTCTTATCATCAGAGGAGCACGAGACCTTTGTGTCGCTGAGGATGGCTGTGGTGCTTTTCAGGGCAGCCCTGGAACTTATTTTGAGTGTAACTTCTCTGCTCCAGTGTGGAACCATCAACCTACCAGCACAGCTCCTTCACCCTGCTGGCATAGACTTTCTAGCTTTCATTGCTGACCTTTGGGCCTTCCCAGTGCAGATCTGTAAAACAGACTGGCGTGAGTCCTTCTTGTGGGCTCTAGACCTCCAGTTGGATTCGTGGGAGGCATTGTCATGGGCTCTGGGTCTTCATCTGGACTCATGCAGGACATTGCTGTGGGATCCAGGCCGTTGGCTGAATATTCTGGGTCTTTACTGCTGTGGACTGATTTCCTGCACTTCCTTGTGTTTGACTCTGGGAGACCATCATAAAATAATGTTATAAATTCTGTGTCCTGATTGTAATTGTTCTCCCCACAACCCCTGACTACAACACCACCCTAAGGTAGGAATAATATTCATTCTGCAGGTAGGAGATCTGTGAGCAATCAGGTAACAATACAACACAATTCTATAGTACAGACAAGGATATTTTCAGTAACTGGTGCTGTCTCCCTGGAAGGTCTGGAGCATAGACAGCCAGTGAGTTGTTAAATACTAGAATCCTAGCAGGGCAGAACTGGAGGAGACTCACTGGTTCTCAGGTCACCTTTTGAGTTTAGAAATCACACATCATCATGTATAGGGAGGTATCCCACCAAAGGCACAGTGATGCACAAGTGCTAGTTGTTACAGATAAGGGGAGGTGAAGTGACAAGATCCCCATCTTTACAGCCATCGCCTTAGCTGCACGTATAGTGCACAGACGTCCCAGGCTTTTGGTAAGACACACCTCTCTGTGGTTTCAAGTAACCTTGCTTGCAAGGTTATAATTTCCACTTTTTAATACGAGGAATTGAATTCTCAAAGATGACAGCTAACTTGCCCAGCCAACATGACACAGGTCAAGATTCATTCACACTTTTTTACCCAAGACTCTTCAGCATATTTGCTGTACAGTAGTCAGAAGTGAACTTACATGGCATGTGTGGTCCATGTGGCATTACTTCTTCTGAGTGAAAAGGGGCACTGGTGGTAATTATACTGCGTGTCCTGGGCACACGAGGACAAAGATTCATCTACATAATGTGCATTTCTGGGCTGCATAATTTACATTTGTCATTAACTTGTTTGATTTGATACAGGGTGCTGTAGGTAGCCAGTGCTCAGGGGCGCTTACTGGTATATCTGCTGATCTGTTTCTCGAGGTCATTAGAGATGAGCCACACACTACTGGGTAGTCCTTCACTTTGGATAGGGGTCACACACATGTTTTGTTCATTGTTGCTGAGCAAAAAAGGCTGTCCTTTAAGCCGATACAATTTTCATATGTGGAAGTCATGAAATACCATGAAGAAAGCCTTTAAGCTTATATATATTGAGAACATGTTTCTCCAGGGTTACTCATAAGTCTTTCAGGTTGTATATGACTAAGTATGGGTGGCAATGGATAAGTCTCCCCCTTTCCCTGTGTTGCATGGGGATGAATGAAGCTCTATTGTCAAATGCTTATGGTGGTGAGGCTTTGGCAATGGAAACAAAGGTGAATTTTCTCCTTGTAGCTGTGATGTTTGGATGTGTCTTCCCAAAGTCCACGTGTTGGAACCTCGATTCCCACCCAGTGATACTGTGAGGTGGTGGCTGGGGAGGGGTGACTGAGATAATGGAGGGATGCCCTCAGGAGAGGAATAGCACCATTCTTAAGAGAGTGGTTCTTTCTCCCATACTTGGTTAGTTCTCATGCATGTGCTTTGGTTGTAAAAGCAAAGTTTCCTGCACACAATCACTCATCCTTTCACCTTTCTGCCTGAGATCTTGCAGCATGTGAGCCTTGGCTAGACACTATCCCTGGAACTGTCAAGCTTCCAGAATGGGGAGCCAAGTAACTTCCATTGCTTCTGGGTTCCCCGGTCCTAAGTTTATGTTGTAGCAGCGGAAATGGACTAAGACAGCACTCATGAAACACGTGTGACCAGCTGGCTGCCACGTCATCAGCTGGCTAATGTTGCTGGTTAACGTGAGCGTGTAGTGTCAACCACAGTTCTAAGGAAAGGACTAGAGTCCCTGTTCTGTGTATAAGGTTCAAGATGGTTGTTTTCCTTACTCAACAGCTGATTAGTGCTGTGCTGGGATTTGGATCAACTCTGATTGGCTCCAAAGGCCACGTGCTACTGACCACTGCTCTCCACTGATCTGGAAGGCTGTTGGCTTCTTAGGAGGAGCACAGTGAGGCTGCTGAGTTCAAGCTGGGAATGGGGCCTGGGCAGGCTGATGGTAATAGACTGATTCTTTCAAGCTCATAACTGGCTCAAGTTCTTATATAAAAGGTTTGCATAGAACCTGCATACATCCACCTGTATACTTTAAATGATCTCTAGATTACTTAAAATAATATTAGTGGTGTGTAACTAATTGTCCTACATTGCGTAGGGCATAATGGTAAGAACAGTAGGTCTTAAAATACTTCATACAAAATCAGCTTTTTTTCCTTAGTATGTCTAATCTGCCCTCAGTGAGAACCACAGACGTGGAACCTGTGGCTCCAGAGAGCTGACTTAGGGATCTGGTCTTAGGGATGTGGCCAGAAGCAAAGCTCTGTCCAGCAGCCTGCCAGACTGCACTCGTGCCCGTCCCACCTCGAGCCCAAGTGAGGTCGTGGTTTCCAGGGACCTGGAGAAATCAGCGGCATCAGAAGATTTCTAGTGCCTTGGCCTGACTCATCAGTATGCATCACACTTGCTTAAACATATTATCTGGGGAGTGAAGTCCAATTATTTGGAACCACGTTTCTAATGATAAACATGATGATTACAGTGACTGCTATTGTGAGCCACCATGGAGTTGGGGAGACTCCAGGGAATCATCCAAATTAAACCGAACTGAACCGAACCTCCCATTTGGCCCACAGTGGTGGGGTGCAGCACCTCTTCAAGACTCATCCTGCATGTTCAAGAGCAGAGTATATAATGCGGAGTAATTATATACTCTGAAGACAAGACTCACGATTGCGGTCCCTTGACTTGGCTTTGCTCTTCCTTGTTTCCGAGCAATAAATGTTCTCATAATGTTCCTCCTGGGTGGGTCACAAAGGGAAAAAATTGCTGCTGCTGGCTGTCCTCATGGGGTGGTTGATGTGGCAAATAACTGTTAAATGATGAGGCCCGGGAATTGATAATAAAGGCAAAGGAGTTTTTCTGTTTCTAATTACACAGATTTATAATGTAGGAGTCAGAGAGCTCTTGCATAGTTCATTTTTAACAAATCCCTTATCCAGCTTTTCTCAATAAAGATTGTTCCATGTGCTACACAGCGGAGCACTGCAGCCAGCCCAGGCCATCACCTCTACCTGCTCGGCTTTTCCCTGTGTGTTTTACTGTGCAATTAAATCACTTCTACGGGAGAAAGAATAAGCTTAATTTTTTCCATTGACAATTGGACTTTCTTTTCTTACTTTTGATAAAGCAATTTGCCTTTTTTCTTCCTTTTTTTGGGCTTTTAAAAACACACTTTTCCTCCATTCCTTCATTGAGCAGGCACATATCAATCACGTGGTCTGAGGAATCCTGTGTGCCTTTTAGTTCAAGCTCTAAAACTGGCTTGTGTGTGCATGTGTGTATGTAAGATGTGCGTGTGTGTGTGTGTGTGTGTGTGTGTGTGTTTTACTGGTGATTGAGTCCAACTTTGTTGAGCTACATTCCCAGTGCTATTTAAAAAAAAAATTGAGACCCAGTGTCTCAGTAAGTTGCCCAGGCTGGCCTCGAACTTGCAACCTTTCTGCCTCTGACTATCACCTTGCTGATCCTCGATGTATCTCTGCTTGGAACTGTGACCCACCTGGGACTGCTTATTAGTTGCATGATTCTGCACATAGAAGGAAGTCCTTCCACCTGCCACCAGGTGGTCATTGTTATGCAGTGTGATGTAATACTCCTTTGTAGAGTGGCCAGACACAAGTTTTTCTCTTTAAAGGGTGAGTCCTGTGGTATAAATTGCTCATTTTATTGACTGTGTAGTCATAGTATAGATACTTGTTTTTGGGTGATAGGTACAGTTTCAAACAGTCAGCTGGTCTTTATGGTCATAATTTTAATGGCTCTGCATCGTTGCCATGATCCACCCTACCTACCACCACTCTTCAATTCCACACAGTCCCCCCAGGCTACATGGGGTGTCTTTTTGGCCATGTTACTAGTAAAGAGGTGAATTTGGCTGATAGTAAGAGAGTTTCTGCTAGTGCAATATAAATAGATGGTGGGTTTATTATCTAATAAAAAGGATTTCTAAAATAGGAAATCTAGGACTAGTATGGAGGCTCCTGTGGTAAAGACATGAGAAATGGGTTATTTCTGTTCCATCACCCTTAGAAAAAACTTTATCCTCAAGGTCACAGGTTGACTACTTTAGATCCAGCCATCAAGTTCTTATTCCAGATAAGAGGAAGGTCAAGGCACAAAAGAATACACTTGACAGTTGAATCAACCCCTTTGAAAGTGCTTTGCTTTGAGCCTTATAAGGTGACTTGGGCTCAAATCTTTGGTCTCCTTCACTTTCAGAAGGAAGAGAGGGAAGGAGTTGGGAAATATCTTCTTGGTAGATTGCCATATTGGCAGCAGCAGTAATGAACACACATCTGAATTTTATGACTTAATGTCATAGGCCTTTATTTTCGTGTCAGCCCAGGGAAAATGTGCCTTGTTGTCCATAGGTCCTTCATGTGGGGCTGTGGAGGCAACCTAGAGTGAAGAGTCACATGTGAGTGGCATTGGGGTGGGAGAGCCCGGAAGTGACTGTGTCACTCATGCGTATGAGCTATTGGCTGAGCTCAGTCACGTGTCCACGTGGACCTGCAAGAAGACTGCAGACCAATATATCTGCCTCTATGCCTGGGATGAAAGGAAACAGGTCTGTCGAATGGCTAGTGATGGGGTACATTGCTGTCCCAGTAACGTCAGAATGCTGTTACCCATGGTGATGTCAAGACAGAGACACAGAGACACGGTTGGTGCCACAGCTGGACTGTGCTTGTCTCAGGGAGACTCTGCCCACTTGCATGGCCTTTCATGCCGAGGTCCCCATCAGGCCAGGGCCTGTACTGTTCAGCTCAGTCTGTGCCAAGTTGTGGTCACACCCCCAAATTGCATTCTTTGTTCCTTGTCTTGGTTCAGTGCCTCCTGGTCTTATTTCCTTCCATTGAACATGTAAGTGCAGGCATTTTATTTTCTTCTTCCATCCTCACTGGGGTGGTTCGCCCTGCCCATCAAGTGATGTTTCTTCCTTGGGAGAATGGCCTGGAAGTCCTTCAGGAGACCAGTCAGGGAAATGATGGAGCCAGGAATTGAGTAAAGTTACTAAAACAGACTCTGGAGGCTGGCCTCAGGCCCTTGGGTCTTTGGGTGTGTTTCTGCAGACGTGGACAAGACCCTTACTTCTATCGGTCGGAACTTGCCCTGGTAAACACGCACTCCTGAAGGATGACCTTTTTGTGGCTGTTCAGTGCTTGATGTTTGTCCACATAAAATTTTATTCTCTTACCTTGGAGTCTCAGTACTGTTTTGCGAGTGCGTTTGTGGCAGGGCCTGTTGCTTCTGAAGTGGGCAGTGTTTGCTGATCACACCAAGTAATGGCTGTGTAATTCCCGTCTTCAGGGTTAACCATCTCAGTGACTCCTCTATGCTTGTGGTGGTGTTGTCTTTGTTTTGCAGATGAAGGCCCAGGCTCATAGGGATGAATTAACTTGTCCTGGGTACTGGTTTCACCCATTGCTGAGGAGAGAGTGAGGGCCTTGTGCATGCCAGGCAGGGGCTCTACCACCACATCACGTTGCGTTCCCAGCCCACGTCTGGACACTGATAAGACTGAGAGTCCGAATGGTCACTGTTAACGCTAGGGTGGAACACACATGGGGCTTGTCCTGTGGAGACAGGGTCCTTTTTTTTGTGCACCCTAACTCTACAGTTTCGTGAAGGTATCAGCATCTGTCACACTTTTGTTAAATTTATAAAAATTTATGAAATAGTTCAGATTTACCAAAAAGTTCAGAGAAGTTCGTGAACAGACTACCATAGACCTGTCATCCAGACTGAACAAATGTCAGCTAACATTTTGTCATCTTGGCTCCAAGCTTCTAAGAAAATGAAAGGAAACAACTTTGGGTAAAGTTACATGCCCTCGTATCCCTTAAGCCAGCGAGGGCTGGTGAACCTGTCAGGAGCACACACAGCATGCCACACCATTGTGCCGCGGGTTTGCCACCAGTGTGTTAAATCATTGCATTTCTTCTTTCTTCCCCTGGGGCAACCTGCACCTGAAGCTGGTATGAATCCTCATTGTGTGTCTTTTGTCTTTTACCTTCACTCTGTATATGTTATATGCCCAGACACTACAGGGCTTAGCGTGAGCGTGGGTGTGTTTTTTTTTACAGATTGACGTAAATGGAATCAGTAGTGCAGAGGTATATTTTGATAACCTTTATTTTTCACTCATTATTTTTTTGAAATATATTTCTTTTAATTAGTATAGCTAGATTGCATCACTTAATTTTATTCCCATATTCATTGAATGCACCATAGCTTTTCTCATTTGGGATATTTACGTCCCCCTAGATGAATACATATAGTTGTAGCATGTTATATAAATAAATATATATAATTCATATTATGTAAATACATGATATTGCATGCTTATTGCAAATTCCTATTACTTTTAAAAATTATTTTGCATTTCTTATAGCATATCTTTGTTTCTATAGGAGAGAGGTTTTCTTTTTCTTTTCCTTTTCCCCTTTCTTTCCCTTTGTTTCTTTTTCTGGCAGTGGTGAGGATGGAACCCAGGGGCTTACACATGCGAGGTAAGCAACCTACTACTGAGCTGTTACTCCCTGCCGGGGAGAGTTCTTTCCATGTAATTTGACAAGGATGGCTGGATTAGTTTCCCAAACCATTGAAGCAATTTATGCTCAGCAACTTTCCCACATAGATTTACCTTTTCCCAACCCATTGAGCATAAGTCTGTCATGTTGACGTTTGGCTTAGCATTTTCTGGGAGATCAGTAAGTTTTGAATGTGCCCACTGGATGCTGTGTGGACTGCGCCTGCACGCCCTGGTGGGAAATGGCTGGAGGCACGTTTTCCCACCAGCGCATCTCTGTGGGCATGGTTTCTGTGAACTGTGTCCCGGGAATTGTGCAAGTGGCATGCTGAGTGGGAACCCATGGGGATAGAGGTGTTAACTCATGGTTAATACTTCATCTGTAGGAATTGATTATTCTTTTCCAATAAACTTTTTGGGTTTTGCATCTTGCTTAAGATCAATTAAGATACATCTTCTAATTATTTTTTTCTAAAACATCCCCAACATTGTCATTAGAGTTGGAAGCAACATGAACTCTTTAAAGAGCTTGGATTTTCCCTGCACATAATTGCATTGTAGTTTAGGCTTCAGAACTCCCTAAAGCAGGGTCCATGCTCTACTGAAGAGCAATGATGTGACTTGTTTTCTCATTGTCTTCTTTTTCAGATTGACACTTGGATCTTCTCTGTTTAGAAACTTTGACATTCTAGGATGGATACAATTTCTGCCCGTGTATGATTGCACACATAGGAAGGGAGATTGGCTGATATTTTTGTTTAAAAGTCAAGTCAAGAAACAAGGCCATTATGAACATCTCTGATATTTGCCCTCTGGAAAGCAGCCAGGACTGCAGGCTCCTGCAGGTGGTACCTTGAGCTCTGCATTGTTAGCATTCAGAGGGTTGAGATACACTCATTTGTTCTTGCAGGTGAAGGGAAAAAGCAGTGACAAGGGAAAGGTACCTCATTTTACTGTCTTTCTTGAGGTATCAGTGATTAATGAAGAAAACATTTTGTGTATCCGGTTGATATTTTTAAGCATGCTTTCTCAGAAATACTGAAATACGTGTGGTAAAGGAAAAAAAAGTGAAGTCATAGCAGTGTTACTTTGTGTGTGTGTGTGGGGGGGGGTTGGACGCATTTCCAGGACCTTCTTTGGTTGATACATGAAATGAGTTTTGCTGTTATGAAGATGAAGTGCCAGTTCCAGGAAGAGTCTGAGGGGGTGCAGGCCAGTTGCTGTGCATCAGCAGATTAGTGATTAGATGCAGAATAGCATTGTTATTCTCTACGCATCCAGCGCTGTGGTGAAGGAGAAACCGGAAGCCTGTGTGTGAGAGATGGAATGATCTGAGGGCCTAGTTCACGTCTTTCCACACAGAGAGGTCTAGAGGCAAGTCTGCAGCTCTGCAGACTTGACTCCAGGAGTGGCAGCAGAGCATCCCGTCCATCATTCAGGTGCAAAACTGAGATCAAAGACAAATGGGACTGGGCAGCTTCCTGGAGAACTCAGGGGACAACGGGCTTTCCATAGCGCAGTCAAGAATGTTGACCAAATCTGTGTCAATGCTACTTTTTAGGGGTGTTGAAGAAAAATCACTCAGTGGTGCTTATGAGGTACATGTGAGGAAGGCTTGACTGACAACTGTTGTGACAGGTACAGGGCCACCTCAGTGAAGGCTTGCTATGCAGGGGATAGTTTGGACCCAAGTCTCAATGCAGCATGTGTGGTGGGAATTCTGAGTCAGGAGTAGGTTGGAGTTGGTGGATAGAAAACTACGAAGGGAAGAGCATGAGCAGAGGGCATTTTGGGTAACTCAACCCAATAAGACTTGCTGAAGGAAGGCCAGGGTGGCTGAACATTGTTGGGCAACAGTGGAGAATGCAGAATCTAATCAGATGTGGAAGGTGGCTATATATCCAGGATATGCGTGTGTGTGTGCACACATGCATGAGTAAGTGTGTGTGTGTGTGTGTGTGTGTGTGTGTGTGTGTGTATGGTTTTTGCCCAAACTAGATTTTACAAGGACACAAATGGGCCCAGGAGAAGGCTTAGGAGTCTGAAAATTCATTGACCAAGCAAAGCCTCTTTGTCAGGGAGCCTGAGAATGATTAATGTAGCAAGAATTACAGCATTTGAGAAGCCCATGTTGGTCTGCATTCTTTGTGTATTTTTAAAAACTCTTATACAGAAGAAAAATGGGCCCTACAACCAGAAGATTTGTACATCTGTCAGAAAAGACCTGTAGTGTCTTTGCCCTGTCCATGGGTCTTGAAGCTGTGTTTGGATGTCTGGACTGCATTTCTTCCCTCTTCACTCAGCTCTCTGTACCTGTGTACGTGGCCCTCTTGCCAGCCCTGAGCCTTACAATTGTGGCTCTGTCATTCTAGAAAAGTCTTCTACACAGAGGCCTGCTCTGGCCACCCATCTATAGTTGCACATTATATATATAATATGATTATGTGCATTATATATTTATATAAATTCAAGTTTTAAGGAATTTTTGTCTAATTTTTGTTCCAAGTTCTTCCCAACACCTCTCCTATGTAGTTTTTATACTCAACCTCCCTTCCCTGGAGCATGGGAACTTCCTAGGGCAGAAACCTTATTCCCATTCTCCCCTACATTGTCAGGCTTGGTAGACAATAGTGCTCAGTCCAGATGTGCAAGCTACATGGCCTACTGGATCACAGATGTGTTACCTATCTGCCACTGTCCCTGTCCACCTCTGGAAAGCATGCAGAGTGACCCTGCCATGCCAGGTGGTCAGATTTATAGTTTAGATTTCCTTGAAAAAAGCAGTTAATATTCACAGTCTGCCTGCAGAGCTAGTGCATGTTTGAACCGTGGCAGGTTTCTTGTTTCATTAAGGACTTACCGCAGAGTGGCGCCAACGTCTTCATGCGGTGCCCTGGCGCCTTTCCCGGAAACACGCTTGGGCTCCATAGGGGACTTGGATGAGCTGTGAGCCTTCCCCTGAAGGCGTGGCTTGCTGGTGGCACTCTGGCGCTTTAATAATAGACTGATTTTGGGAGATGCTTTTAAGTAGCCAAGTATTTGGAAGTAGCCAAGTATTTCGAGGCATCCACAGTTCACTCCTGGGGGACTCTCTCTGGTTATCCAGTTTTACCTGTCTTGTGTCTCAGAGCAGCTCATCCTTGAGAACCAAGGAAAGTGTGATGGAGAATCTGCCATGTACTTCTCGAAATTAGCCTTTCTGGGCCCAGCCTTCTCTGGGCAAATAGAATGTTTCACCACAGCAATCGAGCCTAGGAGGCCTGAACTTTTCTTGCAGCTGGAATAATATTAATGTGATTATGTTGTAGGAAATGGGAGAATCTATCAGTTGTGCTTGAAGATTAAGTTGGCTCTATTAATCAGGAAATGAATAATGAGATGTGTGGGCAATTTAGAAGGAGAAAGAATGAGAAGGCAATGTAAGGGTCAATTTTGTATCTACTGAGTATTTGTGCTTTTGAAAAGAATGAAAATTATGTGTGATTTTAAGATGTCATGACAATGAGCCAGGGGGCTCATTCTGAAAACACTGTGGAGTAGCTTAGGAATGGAACAGAAAGTCCAACTTAAAAATTCTGCCATTATCCATTGATAGAATGTGTGGGCTCATGGGAGCAAGAGAGGAGAAAACCTCAGTCTTTAGCCCTAGGGGTTGAAGTGGGGGGCCAGGGTTCTGTGGGCAGGTTCCCGGATTAAGAAAGTGTCAACCAATTGAACATTGTAACCCAAATCACAGTTTGACACCACACTATGAGAACTTGGACGACTTTTTGGGCCAAGGATGGGTACAGTGAAAAAATCTTCTGCACCGCACTCTACTTACTCTTTCTGAATTGTGAGATTAAATACACTCAGTGAGGCAGCATGGTTTCAGAATGACAGAGCGTGACCTTGATAATAAATCAGTGCTAGAGTATCAGTTCATTACCTTGGTAGCAAGATTGTGATGTCTTTGAACTTTAGTTTTCTCAGCTGTAAAGTGAACAAGTCATGGTACCACAGAGGGTTACTGGCAGAATCAGAAATTGATAAATAGACTTGAAATCGTTTTGATACTAATGGAGATGGGGGGATGATGGTGGTGCTGATGAGCATAGTGGTGGCCATTAGGTATAAAGGCTTCCTTTTTGCACAGTAACCTGTTTTCCTGGGAAGAGGAGTTGTTTTCTGTTCTCCAACTCTGTACTTAGATGAAAACATAGTGATCACATTCTATTTAGAATCTCATTTATGAAATAGCCCAAGATGCAGCTCACTGATTAAAAGATATCCAGGGAATTTAATATGGCTGGCAAAGTTAGGTCCCACTAGTTATGAAGCAATCACTTTAAGAAAGAAGAGTGGGATTGTCAAGGTAAAACTAGTGAAAATATTTTTTATGTCACTCAGCATAAACAGGGTAACTATTGGTTCCAAATGAACTTCCTGCATGAGCGTCTTGCCTCTTTGACGAGGAAGACACTCATTTCTGTTTAAAAGGATGATAAAGAACACAAACATTGACCTAAGGCCTTGGGAATACTGTTCCTTCTCTCTGTTTTCCCAGGACTTTGCTCCTCCTCACTGCCCACCGCGGAGGGTACATTGTCCATTGAGTTATTGGATGTGCCCACAGAGGTCTTAAGCTCCCATCCAGACAGTGGCCCATCGATCACCTTGTCACACTGGGTTAGAGTCTCATCCCCTCCAGTCATTAAGACTGGATAACTTCTTGAAGCTTGATGAGTCTACTTTCCCTGGAGTGATACATCATCGTCATCATCATCATCAGCAGCAGCAGCAGCAACAGCATCAGCATCATCAGCATCAGCATCAGCATCAGCATCAGTATCTGTATCAGCGTCAGCATCATAGTAACAGTGATAACATAGAGTCGTATCACCTTCCATTGTTGTTTTAACAAGTTAGAAAAGCTCAGTGGCTTAGAACAATATAAATTTATTATCATGCATTTATAATCAGAAGCCCAAATGTGACTTTTCCAGGACTGACATCAAGATGGTGCAAAGACTATGTGCCTTCCGGAAGCCCTCCTGGAGAATCCCATCTGTGGCCTCTTCCAGAGTCTGCAGCTCATCCGTGTTCTTTATCCTGGGCTCTCCACCGGCAGCAGCATCACTCTGACCGCTGCTTCTGTTGACACATCCTCTTCTCTGACTCTGACACTCTGTCTTCCTCTGAGAAGAACTTTTGTGATTACACTGGATCTACTTGGGGAAGTCAAGATAAGGGCCTTCCTCTAATTACCACTGCAGAGTCCCATTTGCTGTGTAAGGTGACAGAGTCACTGGTTGGTTCAGGGACTGGGACATGGACATCTTTAGTGGGCCATTTTTCTGCCCACCACAAGATTCTACAGTGTTGTGACTATTACTGACATGAGACACACACACACACACACACACACACACACACACACACACACACACATACACACATACCACAGAGCATGTTCTTTGCTCTGTTGACTGTGTTGTCCTCTGACACTTGGTTGTGTATCACCTGGCCTGGGACACCATCTGCTTGCATCAATTCACCCTTCTTGCCTTCCTCTGTCTTCCCTGCTATTTTTATCTGCTGAGACACTGTCATCCTCAAAGGCCATTTGTTCCCCTTCTCCATGAATGAGCTCTCTAGAGTTATGTATGCTCCCTGTGTTATTTATCAATGATCTCTATGAAGAAAAGTATGTGTTCAAAAAGCTACTGAATCTTTTCACCAGTGAAGGAAGGTGTCTGGGTTAATTGTAAACCAGGTTTAAAGACCCAATTAACTACTTTATCCCAGCCCTATTTAGGTGAGGTATCTATATAGCACAAAGGGTGAACTTGGCTGAGGATAATTGTTAGTGACATTTCATCCATGTGGCAAAGCTGACTACCAATCCAATAAAAATATCTAGCACAAAGCCTTAATTAGCCAGAAAGTAATGTTGCATAGATTATTATTGATTAGTTTCTTTTTCCAAAAATTTTTCTCTACTTCATTAACTCTTAATGGAACAATGTATGTACAAAATAAAATGGGTAGAGAATAAATCTCCCAGGGAGCCTCATTCTCAGGCCTGTACCTAGAGGCATCAGTGTTCTTCTTTTTTAATTAGTTAATTGTGTGTTTTATATAACTGGGAGCGTAATATCCACAATACTGTGTGCTTTTATATTGTTCACTAAACCTTAATTACCCTAAGTGGGTACATAATCCTCCATTATATCGTTAGATTGTCTTATTCAGTTCCCTATTGATACATAAATAAGATCATTAGATAGATATGTAACAACCTCCCAGTGCTTTACTTTTTCAAACTGTCACTGATTTTAAAGAAACCCCTCAGAATGTTGATACTGTTTTCTTTATATAAATATAATCAAATGTCCCTTTGACGTACCAGTTATTGTACATGAAAACTTTTTTTTTTTTGTACTGGGGTTTGAACTCATGACCATGCACTTGCCAGGCAGGTGCTTATGACATTAAACAGCTTTTTGAGATAGTATCTTATTATGTCACCACGTTGCTGAGGCTGGACTTGAACTTGCATCCTTCTGCCCTAGCCTGCCAGAGCCCTGGGATTACAGGCTTTTAACCACCCCAAGTGAGTATTACTGGCCTTTTTAGCTGTGGGTTTAAGGGGCTTGATAATGCTGGGAAAAACTGAATCTTTTGACCTGCCACCACCTCAAAAAACCAGGCACCCCTACATGCTGGCTTCTGGGGCAGTGAGAGAAGGATGAGTGCGTGTTGGTTCCACATGAACTTGGAGAGTGCTGTGCGGACGGCAGGAAGGGTGGGGCTGTGCTGCTGTGAAGCCGGTGCTTTGAAGGGTGGCAGTGTGCGTTCACTCGGAGTCTGTTTGTCTCCTGCATTTGGATCGGTGAATCTAGTAACAGTAAAGATTTAGTGCTGCAGAAAAACCTTCGGAAACCAAAGATGTCACAGGTGGTGGCGGCTGCCTCACCCCAGTGACAAGTATTGTCATAACCCAGACCTGTTCTGTTTGCTTCCAACTTTGCCAGAGTCCTCAGCCTGAGAGTCAACCTGGGCAAAAAAAACCAGGCTAATCGCATGAATAGTTAAGAATGCCTTGTCATTGTCATTGTCATTGTGGAATTCGCCACTTGAGGGAAGACAGGAATTTTTCAGTGAAAAAGTGTTTCCAGTACAGTTTCCTTTCCCCTCAGCATCTATGCTGAAATGAGGGGTCTGTCCCTAATCT
>PVJX010040823.1:0-14980 GCA_004027295.1 Dolichotis patagonum | reverse complement strand
ATATTATAATACCCATTGATCATTTTCTGTTATTTGGTTCAGAAAGCCCTGGAATTCTTTCACTATATGCATGGCTTTATACTATTGTGTTATGTTTGATATTATTGTAATTGAAACTATGCTCAACTATAGCAGAGTAAGAGATATGGCGTTAGATACTGTTGATGTCCAGTTGACTTAATGTAAAGTACTGTGTTGCTATGTTGTCCTCTTCTGATCTGCTCTGTACTGCCCCCTTTTGTTTTATTCTCTTTTAAATAAAAAAAAAGCACTTTAAAAAAAAAAGAAAAAGATGTGATGTTTTTATACAATGGAATATTACTCAGCTATAAAAAGGATGATCTTGCGGTCTTTATTGGTAAATGGAGACAACGTGAGACTATCCTCATTAGTGAAATAAATAAAAGTCATATTTATAAATATCACATTGTGTCTCTAATGTAAAAAGTAATAAGAAATGTAGGAGTAATAAAACCAAAATGTTTAATTGCTATTGTGAAAAGGAGAGGAAAGAAAGTGCTCTAAAGCATATAACTGCATGTATGTTTAAGTGTAAGATTGATAACCATGTTACTAAGTTTTTGTTGGATCATTGAAAAGAACTGTTTGCAGTCTCAGTGTTTGAATTTCCACTTTGTATGCTTTACTTTTGTAAGTTGAACAATTATTTCTAAGAGGACAATATGTAATTTATCAACTAGTGATTTCATACTGTCTATTTTTTTTGAAATTCTGTATTATTTCTACCTGTTTTTCTATTTTGCTTTTTTTGTCTTTAAATAAAGTTAAAAAAAAAAGAAATGTCAAAATCCATACCTTCATATCCATAGTTGCAGAAAAGGTTTTCAACAAAATCCAACACTTTTTAATGATAAAAATCCTGAAAAAAACAGGCATAGAAGGACCATGCTGGAATAAGATAAATAATATACATAACAAACAAATAGCCCTCATCGTACTAAGTGAGGAAATCTAAAAGCATTTCTCTTAAAATCTGGAACACTAAGTGTTGACTGTCACCTTATCTAGTCAATGTAGTACTTGAAACATTAGCCAAATAAGTTAGGCAACAGAAACAAATAAAAAGGATACATATAGGAAAGGAAAAACTCGGATTATCATTATTTGCAGATGATATGATATTCTAAATAGAAGACTCAAAGTATTGTGCTAAAAATCCTTAGAATTAGTAACAAACTTCAGCAATATAGCAGGATACCAGATCTACAAGCACAAATCATTAGCATTTGTGTATACCAACAATGAACAGGATAAGTGAAAATTAAGTAAATAATATCATTTATAGTAACTTCAAAAAAATGAAATACCTAGGATTTAACCTAACCAAGGAAGTGAAAGGCCTTTACAAATAAAACTATAATGCTCTGAGAAAGGAAACTGAAGAGGATATCAGAAAATGGAGATATCCTCTACCTCTCACTAGACAGAATCAATATTGTCAAATATCAATATTGTCAATATTGTCAAAATAGTCATCCTCACAAAACTTTTATATAGATTCAATAAAATCTCAGTCAAAACACCAAGAGTTTACACTATAGATTTACAAAACAAAATCCTAAAATTCATATGAATCCAGAAGAGACTCAGAATAGCAAAAGCAATTTTGAGCAACAAGAACAAAGCTTGAGTCATAGCAATACCTGATTTTAAGATATAATACAAAGCAATAGTGATTTTTTAAAAACAGCATCATACTGGAACAAAAACAGATATTTGGATCAATGAAACAGAACTGAGGGTATGGATATTTCCTCAGACTCATTCAGCTATCTGATCTTTGATACATGGGCCAAAAGCACATATTGGAGGAAAGATCACTTATTTAACAAGTAGTGAGGCAGTAGATTGAAACTGGACCCTTATGTAACACCATTACTAAATTAAAATCAAAGCAGATCAAATATCTACTAGAAAATAAAATAGATAAAATCCTTGAAGAAATAGGTGTAGGAAAGGATTTTTCTAAACAGAACCTTAATTGCACAAGAAATAGCAGCAAGAATCAACAAATGGGATTATATCAGACTAAAAATCTTTCTGTGCAGCAAAAGAATCAATCAGTAGAGTGAAGAGACAATTTACAGAATGGAAAATTGTAATGCTAGCTACTCCTTGGATAGAACTAATATTTAGAGTGTACAAACAACTAAAGATTTAAACCACCTAAAATTAAAGATCCAGTTAAGAAATAGGCAAATGAAATGAACAGACACTTCGCAGAGGAAGAAAGACATATGGCCAACAAATATGTGAAAAAATGCTCAACATCTCTGGCCTTGAGAGAAATGCAAATCAAAACAACACTAATATTTGATCTTACTCCAGAAATAATGGCAATCATTAATAAATAAAACAATAACAAGTCCTAATGAGGCTGTAAAAAATCCCTCCTTCATTGTTGGTAAGAATACCAACTAATACAACCATCATGGAATCAGTATGGAGATTTCTTAAAAAACTGAAATTAGAAATTCCGTAAGACCCAGTGATAGCTCTGCTAGGTATTTTTCCCAAAGAACTCAAGACATCATACTTCAGTGATACATGCTTACCAATATTCATAGCAGCACAAGTTATAATAGCTAAATTCTAGAAACAGGCTGTATATGCATCAACATATGGTTGGATTAAAAAAATGGTATCTATATATTGATATGAGACTCTGCTATAAAAAAGGATGGATCTGAGACATTTACAGGAAAATGGATGCACCTGGATAATATAATGTTGAATGAAATAAACCAGACACACACACTTAGATACCATGGTGGTCTGGTATCTCTCAGTTAAGTGAGGCAAAGTACAAACAAAGAGAATAGCAAGGATGGCTAGAAGGGGACAAATAGGAGCATCTTTTCAATAAAGAAGTGATCTCAGGGAAAAAGCAGCAGAGGTGAGGAGGACAGGAAGGGGAAAGAAGTAGAATAAAGATACGCATGCACAGGAACCTAATAACCTCAGTTAATGAAAACACTATATGCTGTAACATGAGCTAAAATTAATAATTTTAACAAAAATAAAAATGGGATAGGAGAATTGGAGGAGAAGGGAGGGAGGGAAAAGGAAGGGGTTTAAGACAAAGAAACAAGCTGTGGCATGTAATCATTCCCAAGACTATTGTAAACTGCATGAATTGCAAACATGTACTAATAAAATAAAAAACTAAAAATGAAAAGATGAAAAATTGCATGTACAGATTAATTTTTCTCAATTTTGGCAACCCTGGCACTAGGCAGTTAGGTTTCTGCCTAACAAATATATAAAACCACAGTAATATTTTTCTTGTCAGTTAGCTCAATTCTCAAAAATTCTAAAGGGAAACTTTCAAGTCAAACACAACATGCAGCCATTCTGAAACACCCCTTATCTGGAATAATTAAGTAATCATATCATAACTGCTATGTAAGTTTTAAAGACATATTTTTATAGAAAAATTGCAGATTAGCTTAGAAGGAAACAATTTCGTGAGATTTGGCATCTTGAAAATGCTTAAATTGAATGAATCAATCTTTGAATTGACAAATAGGCTTTGTTTTTAAGTCCTTCTTTCTTAAGTTTTTCAGTTTTCTTTTCGCCACTCATTTTTGAGCTCTTCACTTATTTTTAAATCCCCTTATAGTACCTAGTTCCATGGTTTGAACATGGTAGGTGGTGATTAGTGTTTGTTAAATTGAATTGAAATCAACATCATCACATATGGGTCCATTTTGCCTATAATTCTAAGGCAAGATTGACTTTTTGTTTTTCTGTTGTGTGATGAAAGGGAGTTGGCAAGACCTAACAACTTTTCATTCTATGGCCTCACTTTTGTTATGTATTTACTATTTGTAGTATAAATATATTTTCAGAAACTTAAGCGAATAGGATGTAGTTTTCTATTTAAATTTAATTCCTCTGTTTAGGAATCGTCTATCAAGCAGAAACTGGTAAAAAAAATATTACTTGTGACTATTCTTGGGGTAGAAGGGAAAAGGGAGGGGAAGTATTTATTGAATCCCTTCATGCTTACCAGACCTATAACCGTTTCCAGACCAGTTCAAACCAATTCTCTATCTTGTACTATTTTATTTTGGGCTTAATGAAGTTCAGTAACCAGAAGGGGGAAACCAGTTTGGCAAAAAACATTTTTGACTATTCTTTCCTCTTTTCCTATCCCCTATTTTTCTTAAATGGTTTGAGTCTTGGCAAAGCCAAAAAGTGTTTTTCTTTAGTGCTTTTTATTCTTTATTCTTTGTCTTTAATTTTAACTAAGTGTGCGTTTCAAAGGAAATGTAACCCAGCTGTTTCTTATTCTTTTGCACTCAACAAAATGGTACTTTATAAAAGCTATTCAATGTCCAAGAAGTCTTGAGTCCCTCAAAAAAAGAAAGCCTTTCTTTTCTTTGAACCAAGAATACAAGATTTGCCAAAAGGGAAGATTTGGAACCAAGAAATCCTGGGATTTTGTTTAATTTGAGCTTAGAATTTAAATGGGAGAATGATTGCAACTTTTGTAGGCCAGGGGATTTTGCAGGTACTTGAAATTTATCTCTTGCAGTTGAGTCTTGAGGATTTCTTAGTTGGGAAAGTAGCATGTGTGCATGTGTGTGTGTGTGTGTGTGTGTGTGTGTGTGTGTGTTTAGATTTGAAAAATGAGAGCAATAGGCAGGAAACTCTAGCAGGAGGAACAGGAAACTCTAGCAGGAGGAATAGTAATATTGGTTATACGGTTGAATTAGAAAACAAAGTAGAATAACTGAGTATTTGGGGTCTCAAATTATAAGAAAATGATTATTTGCAGAGCAGTGAAATGAATTTGTTCTTAAATTGTTTACAAGCCATTTACCATACAACTACTTTCAATGAAAATATAAAGTAATATATTTAGTTTACTTATTATAGAAGACATTTTCAACTTTTGGGAAGAACTATTTGCAATACAGCAATTCCCTTTAATTATAAGCTTTTATGAATTCACTAAAACAACTTGCTAATGTTCCTCATTTGGCAAAATTTTGCTGTCCTAACTAGTTGTTGAGTAATTGGAAGTAAAAAAAATGTATTTTTCTAATGATGTTTTATAATTCAAATATGTCACTAATTGAGAACAAACTTTCTCCAATTTTCCAATGGTTCTAAATTGTTTACTGGCAGATAAGAGATGTAAAAAATAATTTATTAATTTTTTAATAAAAGTGATATATTGTTTACATAATCAAAAGGGACTTCAATGAGAATTATATTGTCACTTGTCTTAGTCACTTTTCCAATGCTGGGACAAAATATATGACACCCAGAACCTAAGGAGAATAGGCTCCTTTTGACTGGTAGATTTTTAGATGATTCTGTCCACTGTCTCCTGCTCTAAGGCAGGAAAGGCATGTGGAAGGGTCTAGGAAAGGAGAGCTGCTCACATTACAGTGACCACAAAACAGAGAGAGAAAGGAGAAGCTGAGTGGGGGGATCAGCCCTTCTGGTTATGGCGCAGTGACCCACTTCTTTTAACCAAGTCTCACCTCCTAACAGCTGTGAGCTCATCTGTGGGCTAATCTACTGATGGCTATAGTATCCTCCCTTATCCAATTACCCTTCAAACACAGGAAACTTTTATGGAACATCCCATATCTAAACCATAACGATGCTACAGTAAATTTTGCCAAGATACCTTTTCTATTATAATGTAAGGTCACTTAAAAACACACTATTTTCTATTATAAGGCTACTTTGAATTTGATGTCACTAATGTTATTAGTGTTATTCTGTTATCAGCCTAGTAATGTATGCTTGTTTCTTGCTTATAAAAGTTTTATTCTGTTTCAGTTCCATACTCCATGACAGATGCCATTAGAAAGATAGAAATAAAACAGAAATTTATTGTCACTGGTTCTATCACTGTGCCCTAACACAGGGGTGCTCAGAGTGAGCACGGGGTCTGAGCCCCATGAAAAGGAGAGTGCAAGCTTGCAAAGCAGAGATGAGTCAGGCCTCTAATTTATGGGAGATTTTGTGGGAAGTTGGAGAAACCCTTCTTTTCAGGTGAGAAGTGCCTAATATCGCTGTGTGGTTTGCAAAGTGGGTAGTGCATACGTACAGGGGAAGTGGAGTTTGTGCCTTCCAGATGCTCTAGTCTATATTTGAGCTTCTAGCTTAGAAAGGTTAACTGACTTTCTGGACAAATTTACACCAACTCCTGAATTCACACAAGAGCTCAGATCTGAGAATTTCTTTGATAGAGGAGACAAAAGGAATATGGAGAAAATTCATGTCTGATGAAGTATTTTAAGGAGTTTATCATGGGCTTATAATTTAAAACCTAGACTTTATCTCTTTATAAGAACTTTAAGAAAGATTCTGTTATTCAAGAATTCTATTGGTACTGGGGTTTCTTTGCACCTGGATAATATGTAATTGTACTGAAGTCTGTCAAAATTGCTTTGTCAACAGGGGAAGGAAAGAGTCTAAATAACAGAGATAACCAAGACACATTTCTGCCTTAGAGTTGCTCAGTGCCCAAGAAGGGAGATGGAGGACCTAAACAGGAAACTCATATAGTCTGTTTATACATACAGTCTGTCCTTTCAGAAGGTGGAGGCTAGATCTAATTTGTGTTTTGGGTACAGTTTAGAATTTCCCAAGTATGTAATAAGGAACTCATTCCAGAAATGAAATGAAAAACTCTGCAACTCTACAACTATTTTTAAATCCATTTTTCCCACCTTCAAAATTTTTGTTTCCAGTAAATCAGTTCTAATTTTATTTACTTTCCTCAGATCTAAAGGCAATAAAATGTTTTGGAAAAGTAACAATTGGGCAACTTTGAGGCATTTATTTGAAAACCATGTTTTTCACTTCCGATTGCCTTATTGCTTAGAAAACAAATACTTGCATGAAATTTAGGTTTGGTAACTCATGCAGATTTCTCTTGAACTAGAAATGGAAAATCCTAAGGATCTTAATGTTTTGCATTTTAAGAAATTTTAATTTGTGTGGGCATTTGCATTTGTGATAATGAGTGTATGGCAGAGGAAAAAAAGGAAAAACAGCTTAGACAACATGGAAGCATCATTTTGCTAGTGCATGGCATGAGCCCCAGAATGGACCAAGGAAGGTTAGGGAAAGACAACTTCATGGAAAGGACCATGGTTGGAGGGAGGCAATGAGATAGGTTGATGAGAACTGGCTTGATCCGAAAAGAGAGTCTGCAGAGTGAACAGAACAACCAGGAAATCTGACTGGATTACAATGTGAGAAAAGAAGAAAGGCTAGAAAGGACAAATATCCAAAAGGTCTTTCAAAAGGCCTATCATTGGAATGATAGATTCAAGTTCTTGAGTTATTAAGGTTTTCTTTTCCTATTTAAGTTTTGTATAAAATTCTAGTGTCCTCAGTTTTCATAACCTTTTTGCCTTTATTACTTATGTTAAACAAGCACTGTTTTAAAAACAAAACTTTTGATCATATTTAAAAAGCAAAATCCATATGGAAGTAGGAAGTAGGTGATTCTGAATAAAGAAAGGGATGCTTAGAGGAACAGTGGGAGGATACCAGGAAACCTGTGCCCACTTCACAGATGCATGCAAGGACAGCCTCGTGATATGAAATATTTATGGGTCTCATTACCTAACACTTTGATAATCAGAATTTCAATGGGACCATTCTTTTTTTCTGCTTGCTTACAAGGCAAGACAAAAATGCAGATACAGTATATTTAGTATCTGCCATATAATGTATTTTTTCATGAATGATTTCTTATGTATTTTTCCTATCAGTGACAAAGCATGCCTGCCACCATAAATACCAAGAAACAGAGTTGGAATTTAAGTCTAGAATAATCTAATGATAAATTCAGGGTTGTTTTGTTTTTTTGGTTTTTTGGTTTTTTGCTGTTCAAAGTGCTTGTATATTTCTTGCTTCTATTCCCCCCCCTTCTTTTAATGATCCCACTATTAACATTCTGGATATTGTAAGATTCAGATTTTCTCAGAGCAGTTCCCTGAGTTGGGTACTGTTTTCCAATTTGCAGAGGAAAAAATTGAGGTGCAAAGAAATCAGACATTGACCAAGTTTCAGAGCTAGATAACAATACAGGCAGGATGCGGATTCAGACATGCCCACCCCAGAGCCCAGCATCTAAGCCGCCAGGGACTTACTCTCCAACTGAATCTCCTGATGAGTGCACTGGAATCTCTCTGAAATCGTAAGAACCAACTGGCTGATTTGCTGCGAGTATCAGCTCAGACTTGCGAGAAACACACAGTGACCCCGACAGTGAAAGAGTTGATAAACAAAACTTGGCCCTTGCATTGTCCTTTCCATGAGGCCAACTCCATCATGGGGAAACTGAAGAATATGGCCTACTATGAAGCTCCTGGGACTGTTTTCCTTACTGTCTTGTCCAAGACTGGTTTGGAATTTTTAGAAAAAACTAATGGAAGCCAGAATAATTTGAAAGTGTTTTGCAGAGAGAAGGAAGCTAGTTTTCTAATGTTTCGTTAATGAAGAATCTGTCAAGGAAAGATGTCAGGGACTGAGTGTCACAATCTTGCCTTCCTCCAGGGAAAGAAGGGCAGCAGCAGGATGCTGGTGTCTTAGCAGAGCCTCTCATAGTTCTACCTCGTGTAAGTCATTCTCCAAGTATGCATCAGGCATAAGTCATCCTGGGACACAGTGCTCACTAAATGTTATTATGTTATTGAGACATAAATTCTATGTCAGCTTTAAGAAATGTCTGTGGCCATTGTGTTAAACAAGTCAAGGCGACTACTTAACAATTTTCAAACATTCGATTATTATAATTCAGACAAGAAGTTAGGGGAAAGTTATGTTAAAATGGACCATAAATAGCCATTTCCCAGTTCAATCGTCAACATCTGGATGGTTGACCATCCCATCTTTGAGCTACAACTCTGTAGAAAGCCCTAGGATGGCAACATTTAGCGAGTGATCACATATCTGGTGTATGTTCATTTTTTTAATTAATAAAGTAAAAGAGAGATTTCCATTAACCCTCCACAATACCCAACCCCTTTCTTATACCACAATTACCTCCTTGTTATTTTTTCTTGTATTTTATTTTAAAGAGATATAAGAATAAAACAATGATACAAAATTTCAAAACAAGATAGTAGGAGAGTAACAATGACTAACACATTCTGTACTGTTATCTTCAAAGTAAATGTTCAGATTACAAGCTAAGGCATGAAAAACTGATTAAACAATATAAGCACAAATCTTTCTTTTCAATGAATTCATAGAAATTAGTAGTATAATTATTTTAGCTATCATATATATGTATTTTCCCTCTTTCTCTTGTTTTCTCCTCTCTCCCACTGTAGCTTCTGTTTCCTTTTGAAGAGTTTCTTTTCATTTCATAATATCTATTGTATATTTTGGATCTTATTTGCTCTTTCAGCTTCTTACACCAGGGAGCCAATATGATGTTTACACATGTGGGTCTTATTTATGTCACTTATGAGTACTGTCTCAAATTGTATTCATTTACTTGTAAAAGACTCAAGTTTATGTTTTTTCATAACTGAGTAGTACTTCATTGCATAAAAGACCACACCTTTTTATTCATTCCTTGGTTGATGGGCGCTTAGATTCCTTCCAAGACTTAGCTATTACAAATTGTGCTGCTATAATCATGAGTGGACATACATTGCTGTGGTATGATGTTTTTAATTCTTCTAGGTTATTTTCTCAGAAGAATAGCAGAGTGTGAAGAGACCTCTAATCCTAATTTTTTGAAGAATACCCACACTGATGTCCACAGTGATTGCACCACTCAACATTACCACCAACAGCAGAGAAGGATTCCTTTTCCCCACAAATCCCTCATCATTTGTTCCTCATTGATTTCTGGATGATAGCCATCTTTCTGGAGTGAGATGGAACCTCAGTGCTGTTTAATTTGCATCTTTCAACTGGTCAGTGATGTTGAATATTTTTTCATATATTTATTTGCTATTTGTATTTCTTTGTTTGAGAAATGTATATTCATCTCAAATGCCCATTTTTGAATTGGGCCTTTGATTTTGGGAACCTTATTTTTTTCAATTCTTTTTTTATTCTAGATATAGATCTTTTGTCTGAAGGACAATTGTCTAAAATTTTTTTCCACAGTGTAGTCTGTCTTTTCACTCTGTTGGTGATTTCTTTTGATGTAAAAAAACTTTTAAAATGAGTTACCAGTCGTTAACTCTGAAATATTTCCTGTGCAGTTTTGGTTTGGTTCATGAACTCCCTGCCTACACTTATATTTTCAAGATTTCTACTTACCTTTTCTTCCAATAGATTCAGTTATTCCATTTCAACATTTAGATTTTTGATCCATTTTGGCTTTAGTTTAGTACATGGTAATAGACATGTGCTTGATTTTAGTTTTCAGCTTCTACGAGCCAGTTTTTTTCAGTACTATTTATTAAAGAAGCTTTTTCCATTAAACATGTTTGACACTTTTGTCAAAGATAAGGTGGACGAGTGTGTTTGTAGTTGTGTCTACATCTTCTAATCTCTTCCACTGATCCTCATGTCTTTTTTTTTATTTTTTGCCAGTAGCATACTGATTTTATCACAGTAGTTATGTAGTATAATTTCAAGTCTGGAATTATGATACTTCCTGCCTTGCCTTTGTTACCCAGAATTGCTCTTGCTAGTCTTCTGTTTCCAAATGAATTTTAGGAGTGTTTTCTCTAGATCTGTGTGGTAATGTTAATGACACTTTGACCAATATTGCATTAAATCTGTACCACAAATTTGGGAGTATTGTAATTTTCACTATGTTGGTTCTCCCTATCCACAAACAAGGCATATTTTTCCATTTTCTGATATCTTCTTCGATCTCCTTTTTCAGAATACTGTAATTTTCAATGCATAGACCTTTTACCTTATTGGTTAGATTGATTTCTAAATATTTCAATTTTTAGGATACTATCGTGAAGGGTGTGGTTTTCCTAATTTCTCTCTCAATGAGTTTGTTGTTTTTGTATAGGAATGCTACTGATTTTTGAGTATTGACTTTGTATCCAGTTAAGTATACAAATGGTTATTAAATCTTTTTTTTGGTTGGACTTTCTGGTTCTTCTACATAGAGTATCATGTCATCTGCAAATAATGATAGTTTAACTTCTTCCTTTCCTATATATTTTTTCTTTCCTATCTTTATTTCTTTCATTTCTTTCTCTTGTCTAAGTACTCTGTTTAATGTTTCCAGAAAGACATTGAATAGGAGTGATAATAATGGACATCCTTGTCTTGTTACAATTTTATTGTGAAAACCCACAGTTTTTGTTCATTTAGTATGATGTTGACTGTTGGTTTGTCATAGATGGCCTTCATCAGATTGTGGTGAAAATCATCTGTTCCAATTTTCTATATGGTTTATATCATGAATGAGTGTTGAACATTATCAAAAATCTTTTTCTGAATCTACTGAAATGACAGTGTGATATTTTACTCTGGTTCTGTTGATAAGTTGTATTACATTTATTGATTTGCATATGTTGAACCATCCCTACAATCCTGGGATGAAGCCCACTTGGTCATGGCATGTAATCTTCTTGATGATTTGCTACATCGTTTGCTAGCATTTTATTGAGGATTTTTGCAGGTATGTTGTTATGTTGTGTGTCTGCATATCCCCTCAAAGCCTCATATAGTCAGTAGGACAGGCTTCTAGAATTTATAATGGACTCATGGTCTAACACTGGGATTATGGTTGTGAGTGGTACACCCCATTGGTCAAGCATGTTATGTGGGCTAGGATATGTAACTGAGAAGAAGTGTATGCTGATGTTGAATAGAACACTCTGTAAAGATCCATTGCATCAATTTGTTCAAAGGTTTGGTTCTATTATGATTTTTTTTTTGCTGATTTTTTTTTATCTAATTGATCTATCATTGTGACAATGGGGCATTAAGGTCTCCCATTACAATTTGTAGTATTGTACATTTGCTTTTTCATGTCTATTAATATTTGCCTTATATAGTTTCATGCTCTTGTGTTTGGTGAATATATATTTATGACTGTTATCTCTTTCTCTTGAAGTTTTTCCTTAACAAGTATGTAGTGACACAATTTATATTTTTGGATAATTTTTGGTTTGAAGTTCACATTATCTGCAAACTGAATAGCTATCTTTACTCTTTTATGGGTTTCGGTTGCAAGGAGAATTGTTTTCCATCCTTTGATTTTCAATCTATGAATTTTCTTTAATTAAATATGTTTCTTGTATACAGAATATTGTTGGATCTTGTTCCTTGATCCATTCTACCTGTCAGTGTGTTTCTTTTAATTTCTGAATTGCGGTCATTTGCATTGATGGTTATAACTGACATGTATTGGCTTATCTTTGTCATATTTTCTTGCTCTTACTCCCTTGCTCTTTCCCTTTCTTTAATTACTTTTCCTGGTGGTTTCTTTCTTTTGTTGTACCTAGAATTGTTGTTTTTTATCTCTGTCTAAGATACTTTTCAGTACTCTTTGTAGGCTTGGTTTTGTTGTACCTAGAATTGTTGTTTTTTATCTCTGTCTAAGATACTTTTCAGTACTCTTTGTAGGCTTGGTTTGATGGTCATGAGTTTCTTCAGTTCTTTGTTATAGAAGTATTTATTTCTCCATTAATTTTGAAAGAGAGTTTTGCAGGTACATCAGTCTGGGTTGGAAGTTGTTTTCTCACAGGACTTGAAATACTTCATTCCACACTTTTCTTTACTTGAGGGTTTTTTTTGATAAGTCTGATGGGTTTTGCTTTATAGATGATTTGTTTCTATTCTGTAAGAGCTTTTAGTATTTTATTTCCATGTTACATTTCTGGAATCTTGGTTATTGTATATCTTGGTGTAGTTTTATTTTGGTCATGGCTGTTTGGAGTTTTATATGCTTTATTTATTTGACTATAAAATTCTTTATGCATGCTTGGGAAGTTTTCTGCTATTATTTTTGTAAAAAAATTTTCTGGCATTTATGCTGTTTCTAATTTTTTATTGACCCCAATCAATCTTATTTTATTCTTCTCTGCTTCATCTTCTAGCTGTTGGATTGACTTTTTCATGGTCTCTTACAATTTTTAAGATATCTTCCATTTCATGATCACTAGCTACAATTCTATCTTCAAGATCTGATATTCTATCCCCTCCTTTCAATCTGCTCCATATACTTTCAGTAGATGTTTTAATATCTTGGCTTTCTGTTTGGATCTCTTTCATGGATTTCATTTCTTTCCTATGCTTGGCATTTTTCTCCATCATTTTTTCTTAGCTCATCTATTCTTTTAGCTGTGTCTTCTCTTAATATCTTTGATTTTAACCATCATTTCTTTTTGCACACAAGGGATTATTTTCTCTATACCCTTTTCCATTTGTTTTTTTCACTTTTGTTGCTACCATTTGGAATTGGAATTACTTCCAATTTCATCTATCTCATTTTTCTCCAGGCTTGTCCTGGGTGGGCTGGTGGGCTGAGATTGCATTCTGCTTGTGTATCTTGTCATTTTCTATTTTTTAAAATTTTATTTTGTTTAATATCACTTTCTTCTGATAGATAGCTTTATCCCTAGTACTGATGCTTCTCTAGATGTCTGTTCTTCAAGAATGTCCTCTAGATGTAGGGAGTTCTCTAAGCTATATTTCCAATTTGTAAAAGATGCAAAATTACTGTTTGGTTCAGCACCCAATCCATTTGTACTGGGCTGTGGTGACAATTATGACTCCATATTATCACAGTGCTATCATACAAAAGAGAACAACAATTGTAACATGTATCATAATCTGGCTAAATACCACAGTTAGTAATAATAATAGTACTACGTACAGTTTAACTACTGACAAAGTATGATAACCCTTAAGTTGCTACTTCTGAACACAGGGGCAAACTCCAAAGTTATATAACAAAATGAAACATATACCATTTACTTATATGCAGTAATTTTCTCCTTAGTGGAATGATACCCTTTTGCAAGAGGTGGGGAATTAAGGTGTATGTGGGACAGGATAAAGTAATGAATGAGGTGAAATACAGTAGAATCAAGGCTGGAGAGCACAGGATGCTCACCCGAATTTTGGGAAACTGGATGCAAGAGGGAAAGAATGAAATTGACTGTGAAAGAGTAATCAGCAAGGGAAGAGAATGTTTACTCACTTGAAAGCTAAATTCAAGAACTATTTGAGGAAAGAAGGAAAGATATCAGTAACAGAACAAAAAAGAAAGGTAAGAAACCTAAACAGTGTAAAAAGTAAGGTTGAAAAATAAAGAGAATAAAAAATAAAAGAAGAGAAAGAAAAAAAGAAGACCAGAAAAAAAGAGGAGAAAAGGAAAAAAAAAAAGACAAAAATAACCACAAAATACAAAACAAAACAAGATGACATCCAAACAGTCAGGAAAAGAATAGCCAATCAAACAAACAAGGGAGAATAAAAATATTAAACTATGCTTGGTGTTTACAATTCTGTGAAAGTGTCCATGTCAGTTCCCAGAACTGTGCTGAGCAATGCAGCCAAGTTTCCTGTGGACATTGTGCTGGGTATAGAGCTGATTTTTTCTTCTGGATGTGGGAGCTGGAACTGATCTTCTTTCTGCTGGTGGAGTTCAGAGCCCAACTTCTGGCTTCTTGCCACTACTTCTGACATTTCCACGTTGCTGGTCTGACTGATTACTCCACCCTTAAAGTTGTTGAAGCAGTTATGGAAGTTTTCTTTTGCAATTATGTTTTATAGCACAGTTGTGACTGCCTCTATGTCCTGAATAATTAAAAATTTTTACTTTTCATGGTCATACTGACTTTATTTTTTTTTTATTTAAAAGAGAATAAAACAAAAGGGGGCAGTACAGAGCAGATCAGAAGAGGACAACATAGGCAACACAGTACTTTACATTAAGTCAACTGGACATCAACAGTATCTAACACCATATCTCTTACTCTGCTATAGTTGAGCATAGTTTCAATTACAATAATATCAAACATAACACAATAGTATA
>PVJX010040822.1:0-14981 GCA_004027295.1 Dolichotis patagonum | reverse complement strand
GAAACTGGCCTTAAACTCTTGGGCTCAAACAATCCTTCTGTCTCAACCTCCCAAATAGCTGGGCCTACAAGGATGTATCACTGTGCTTGGTTTCTCCTTATTTAAAAAAAATTTTACTTTAGAGGTTGCTACAAAGTTTCAATCATTCAACCAAAGCCTGGTAAAGTATAGGCATTTAATAAATATTAGTGGAATGAATAAATGAATAAGAAAAAGTCATTATTAGATAATGTTACATTTTTATTCATGCTATATCCATTTCAAACAATTCTCTCTCTCTCTCTATCTCTCTCTCTCTGTCTCTCTCTCTCTCTCTCTCTCTCTCATCTCTCTATCTCTCTGTCTCTCTCCAGTACCTGGGACTCAACCCAGGACTTTTTTCACTGATTAGTGGCCCCCACCCTCCAAATTTTTAAAAATTTGAGCCAGAGTTTTCCTAAATTGGCCAGGTTGGGTTTGAACTTGAGGTCATCCTGGCTTAGCCTTGGGATTACAGGTTTTCACCACCACAACTGGCTTTAAAGTGCTTTCTTATATGGCAACTCCCTTTACCCCTATAACTCTGAAATATTTAGATTAGGAAGGCCAGAGTGCAAAATAAAAATTTCCCAGCTTAGACTAAGCTTGAGAACTAATCACTTTTGACTAAAAGGTCTTGAATTATCAATAAACATGAGTCTTGTTCTTTCTCCTTTGTTGTAGAATTTTTGATATGATGTCTTTTTGGGAGGAGTAATCAGTAGCAGGGAATTACTAGGGTAGTCCAGTGTCATAGTTACTCTTTTTAATTTAAACAGCAATAAAACTAGGCTCGTAATTATTATTTCTGACTGTACTCACTCCATTCATGTTTGTTGACTCACTCAGTAGCTCATGTTTGTCTCTTTTCTAGAGCAGCTCTTCCAAATAAGTGGCCTCTTCTTGAATTATAAAATTTCAACCACCTGGCAAAAACTAAAATTGTACACTAGAAAATCAAGGCTCTGCACTACATTTATTTTAAGGAAAAACTTGATCATTGTAGACACAGATGGTGGAGTTAGCACTTTAAAAATAAAAAATAAAAACCACCTACAGGAACTTTTAGAAACTTTGTACTAAAATCACATAAGAGTAAAAATTAGGGAAGGAAAGATGGGATGTAAACCTGATGCCAATTTGATTGGATTAAGAAACATTTAGCAGATTAGCAAAGGATGCTTTTGGGTGGACATGGGTAGGTCACAGAGGTGTGGCCCTGGGGTCTGTATCTGGGCCCTTGCTCCTTCCTCTGTGGCATTGTTCCTCTTCTCTGCTTGCTGGCCAACAACTAAGAGTCTTTGCTTGCCTTAGTCCTTCTGCCATGACGTTCTTGTTGTTGAGCCAGCCGACCGTGGACTGACTGCTCTTGAAACATGAGCTAAATCAGACCTTTCCTCCTTCAAGTCTTGGCTGTTGGATAGGTGCCCAATCGATAGGAAAGCTAACTAACAAGTAAGGCATTATCTTTTATGCATTTAAAACATTTTACATCCTTCACAAGAACAACTAAACTTGTCAATCATCTTGAGTAGCAAGCTGATAAATTTTGTAAGTGAAAAACCAGATAATCTCTAAATTAGGAAAGAAAATAAAACACAGAGCGGATGAAAACATAATGAAACAAAAGTGAACACTAGCAAACACAACACAATGGATGTCACTAGACTAAAGATCCGGTTCAGAAACTGCATCGAGAAAAAATTGTCCAACACTTGAAAACAGCATCTCTTGAAACAGGGCCAGGGAGTTTATAACAAAAGAGAGGACTAAATAAAAAGTAAAACATACCTAGAATAGGATTTCTCAGATTTTATTTTACTCCCTTTTAGCCTCCAACTTGCATCCTATAGTTCTATTTTTGTTCTTAAATTGTTTTAATGACAACTCATTAAAACGTGTCTCGAGATGTCCATTCATTTGCAGGGAGGATAATTGATGGTGTGCTTTCTATTGTTAGAGAAGCAGGGACGGAAGAAAGCAGGGAGAAATGACAGAGGAGCGCTGGGAGCAGGGACCCTCATCGGGACAGTAGAGGTCAGCTAGGGGTCACGTCAAGTAGGAGCGGGCTGACCTTCCTAGGAAGTGGAGGGACTGCCGCTACAGTGGTGGAAGCAGTCGCACACTGCAGAGTGTGTGGAGAGGGAGGCTGTTCGTAACTGCGACATCCGGAGAGTTTCCCGGGGAAGCTGGCATGAATCGCTGCGCCACTGCTAGGTCCCTGCGGGGCTGAGCTCAGCCTGGCCATCAGCGCCTTCAGCCTGTCTTGCTGACACCCCAGAGTGTGACGAGCACAGACAGCCCTGACTTTCGCTGGGTGGACTCAGGAGTTTCTGACTTTATGATGGTTCAGAAGCAATGCATGGTCAGTGGACAGTGCTCTCAGCTGTGAGTGTTGACCTTTTCTTGTGACCCCAGGGCCCAGCATTGAGCCACAGCACAGTCACCACCACATCACGAGGGGAAGCCACCAATACTCTGGTGTCCTGAAGGCCTGACGTGCGGTAGGTGAATCAAACACCTTCAGCTTGGGCGTTTCCAGCCAACAAGGATTTACCCAGATGTGGCTCCATCCTCTGTCAAGGAGCACCTGCGTCCCCAGGGAGACTCTGACTCCCCAGAGGTGGCACCTGCTATGGTTCCCTTGGTCTCCGTCACAGCGCAGCCTAACGGGACTGCAGGGTGCGACTGGACAGCTTGGCTCTCTTTGAAGGCGAAACCCAGTAGTCTGCTTTTCCTTTGTCTTCGTTTTTGGTTCCTCTGATTCTTGGGTGCCCTGGATCCGTGTGGTGAGCCACATGGGGGGTGGCTTTCCCAGGCTTGGTCCGAGCTCTCTCTGCACACTGTTCTGTCTTGTTGGTTGGTATTTTCTGGACTGGGTCCCTCACCTTTGCCCCTGGCCCCAGACGTCCAATAGAAGTTGTGAGTTTAGAAATATAAAGGCAAAAATCCCTCTTGTTTCTGCATTGATTTAGGCTTTGGGGATGATTTATGTCTGAGCAGCAAAAATTCTTCCTTCATGTCGATTTAGTCTATCAGGGTACTGCACTGAAATTTGAATTCAAATTCCCAAATGGTAGGATATTGTTTCTTTGCTCAGCTTATGCATAAGTCGATAAATAAATGGGGGGAACATTTCCACTTTAGTTCCTTTACATTTTCCACTTGAGCCTTTCTGCTTCTCATAGTTTGATTTTGTAGAATGTTCTGCGATTTATCTATCTAGAGTCTGGTTAATATGAGAAACTTTTGGAATTATTTAATTGGTAGAATCTTGTTGTTCTCCAATTAGTTATAATTCAGAGACCAGGGCAATTCTTTTTATTTTCTTTCAGATACCAACCTTCCTCCTCAGTTCTACGTCTGTGGTTCCATTGCTTTACAGGCAGGTGGAGTGTCATTCTCAGCTTCTTGTGGGAGAGCCTTTTCTTTCTATTCTATTTATTCTCTGTGATCTCTTTTTAATACCTGGCTTTGACTTTGCTGTTTGTTCTTTTTTATGTCTCTTTATTTTTGAACGTGGAATATACTTCTGGAAGATATGTAAACATAAGTGTACTTTTGAAAAAAGTCAAACATATGCACCCACTACTGAAGTAAAAAACAAATGCAGTATCAAAAGCACTTTAGGAATTCTCTGTATGCTTTATCCCCATCCTAGCTCATTTCTTCTCTGTCTGTCTGTCTGTCTGTCTCTCTCTCTCTCTCTGAGTTACCTATCAGAATTGAACCCAAGAATGCTCTACTGCTGAACTGCATTTCCACACTTT
Source organism: Dolichotis patagonum (assembly GCA_004027295.1). Classification (NCBI taxonomy): domain Eukaryota; kingdom Metazoa; phylum Chordata; class Mammalia; order Rodentia; family Caviidae; genus Dolichotis; species Dolichotis patagonum. The sequence goes on along the minus strand of PVJX010040822.1, from coordinate 11,193 downwards.
TTGATTTGTATTTTAATTTTGAGCCAAAGTCTCAATAAGTTGCCTTTATGGGATGTGAATTTGTGATTCTCCTGCCTCAGTGAGGTACTAGGATTATACTCTTGTGCCATCAAGGTCATATTTTGATTACTGTTTTAGTTACCCTCTTGCTTTTCAAAATAGTTTTTTTTAATCAATGTTGTATGATGTGTCTATAAGCAACATAATATTTATATTTAACTTCGAACTTTCTATACATAGAAAGATTTGTTAGTTTTCACTGAAATACAAACAACTCCAAAACTTAGTGGTTTGAAATGATAATGGGACGCGTGATTCTCTTCAGTCAGCACACACGGAGGACTTCACTGTGGCTCCAAGGGTGTGAGCTGGGTCCCCTCACGCGTCAGAGGTCCGCTCTGAACGTGGCTGCGTGGCTGGTGCCCGCAGCTGTCAGCAGGGTGATAGAGGAAGCCATCCGAAAGCTCTGGCGTGCAGGGGCCGAGTGCAGGCTCACTTGGTGGACCTTGTTATCTCCCAAGAGAGTCAGCTCCAATGCCCAATGCTTGCACTGTTTGCCAGTGACCTGGCCACAGCATATCACAGGCCCAAATCCTCATTCACATGGCAGAAAAAGAAACTTCACATTTTCATAGAAAAATACCAAAGGTGTATTGCAAAGGGGCGTGCACCCTGGAATGGAAGACATCTATGGCCGCTTTTGAAACTAAAGCTGCTTGATCTTCTGGTTACAGAGAGAGATGTGTTAAAATGTCCCCAAGATACAAGAGCACTCTTTTTTTCCTTGTAATTCTGTAAAACTTTATTTTGTATATTTGTTTTACTTAGCAGACAATGTCTTTAACTTCATCCTTGTCATTTTTGTTGGGTGTAGATGATTGATAATGAAGAGGTCTCACTACGGAAATGCCTGTGCACTGTCTTCTAAATTTTGCTGTTCTTCTGAGATTTGACCGGAAGTTGAGTCACACTCTTCTGGAGGCCTTTTCTCATGGTGCTTTGCCTCTTTCTCACTTGTGTTTTGGGTTCTAAAATTTCAATATGGGAACAAGGGAGGAGGAAAGGAGAAAGGGAGGAAGGGTAAGAACAAAGGCAAATAGAAGGAGAAATGGACACAAAGTTTTTGTAGATAAGGAGGAGTTGAAGGGAGGGAGAGGACTGGGGTCAAAGAATCAAGATGTATCATGCACAGACACAAATTACCCATGATGAGTGCCATCCGTATGTGTATCTAAAATGTACCAATAAAAAATATTTCAATAAGCTGTTAGGAGGTACAGATTTCCCGCTATTTTACCAGTGTGGAGTTTGTGGATTATTGAATTGGTGGCTCCATGGGTTGGTGGCTTTCATTACTTTTCACCAATGATCATTTCAAATATTGCTTCTGTCTTACTATTTCCTTCTTTCCTTCTAACATTTTAATGAGATATATATTTGATTTGCTCTCTATTATTCGCTTTTTCCCCACAGGCCAATTCATAATTTAAGAGTTTAACTCCGAAAACCCTATATATCAAACAAAAGAGTGGTTACTTAGCTTTCCTATATTTGAAGTATCTAATGTCATATCTTTGGTTTTTCTTTTTTCTTCTTTCTTTCTTCCTTTTTTTTTTTTTGTACACGGGGACCAAACTCACGACCTCACACCAGCCAGGCAGGCGTTGTGCCACTGAGCTATATCCCCGGCCCTAATGTCATTTGTTTGAAGACACAATCTCTTTGTTACTTGATTTTGCGTTGCTGTCTCCTCTGTTGCTTAACTCTGCTTCAGAGTTCTGAAAAGCGTCTTTGGATCCCAGGCTATGTTGGCCAAGATGTAGCGGGTATTTATAACTTTTAAACCAAGCCTCCATGTACTGACACATCAGTGCCACTTTTGAAACTGGTGATGACACTGGGTGTGAGGTCAGGTGGAAGAAGGAGTAATGGATGGAGCTTGTGGAATGAGCTGGCCAAATCTTTCTCTTTAGAGCGCATTTATCCCATCCTAAACTATGGAAGTGGAGGGAGAAGGCAGCGTAGGAAGAAACAACCAAGATTTCTGTTTGTATTGTTCTCATTCTTCCTCCTTATGGCAAAAATGGCTTCTCTGTGTAGGAGAGGGGACAGTTTGATTAATGATATTAATCAGAGGGTGGGACCAAAGTAAGACAACTTCGTCAGTTATTTCTGAGCTCCTTGTCAACCTCTAGGAATGACCTGTGCGCAGATAAGCTCTGCATTTCTATCTCCATGAAGTAAACAAACGGGAAATGCGTAACTCTGATAAGAATGTCAAGTATCAGCAGGAACTGATTGATCAAGTTAGCACAGTGTAGACGCAGAATTCTAGGCCTTCCCTGCAAAGAATAGCCCTGTTTTCGGCTCCAACCCTGCTGTTACCAGAGAGCCTTAAATAAAGTCGATAATTTATTCCATTTAGGTTAATTCCATTTTTTTCTTTTCCTTTCTTCAATTGAAGCCAAAAAAGGAAGAGAGTGGGAGGATTTAGGAATCGTATTTTACCTTGGACCCTTTCTATATTGTTACAAAAGCAATCATGGTGAATAAAAGCTAGATTGGGATTGCTATAACTGAGTATGATTATATTGAATTAGAATCATTAAATATATATGATTAATACATTAAATTAGAAAATATTAAATGAAATTCTATTGGCAAAAATGACTTTTCACTATTAGGTAAAAGTGGGTGATTGAGAGAAGAAAATAATAAAATAGGAAGATAATTAAAATGGCTTTGGATGAAATATATTTTTATTCTTTTTTTTGTTTTAAAGTTTGTCAATAACTGATTTGGTAATTTTTGATGATCACTAAGGCAAGGATCAAGTTTATTAGCAGTTCTAGCTTTCTTGAAATTACTCCGTAAGGTTTATTGAAATATATGCCCTCCACGCTCTATTCAATTTCTTAATTTATTTTCTGATGAAAACTTCTACAGGTGGAAGAAAAACCAATTACCAAACTCAGCAAGCAACCTGCACAGAAGAGATCGCACATGAGTAAAGGAGAATACTCAGAAGTAAAATGATGAGGCGGTTATGTCCAATAGGGGAAAGTACAGGTAAACATTTCCCAGACATAAAATTCTCAAGCTGGATTAATTAGTATTCAGATGCATAACTCTGATAAGAATATCAAGAATCACAAAACCCACAGTGTAACATATTGTTATAAACACTTTGAATAAAGGAAATGAGTATGGTTCTCTGGTCCGTTATTTTGGGAGAGGCAACTGTGTGACAACAATCAGCACAGGAAATGCCAGAAAATGTGCAAATTCAAACTCCATGGAGTTCAGTTAAAATTCTGAATTCTCTTTCCTGACTAGTTTATATTCTGTGTGCACCATAGGAGCTGTGGTGGTCAGAGTTGACGCAGCCGGTGTGTAGGTAGAGAGAGGCCTTCTTGTTCCTGAACCCCAACTCCTCAGTTAGAATATTCTTATAATGTTTGGCAGTTATTTTCTCAGCATTTCAGTGGCTATTGGTGACACATCAAGAAATACATACTTGATGGTATGGTTTGAATATGTCCCTCAAAGGATTAAGCTAAACTAAATTGCCAATGTGACAGTATTAGGAGGAGGGGCCTTTGGAGGTGACTAAGTCATGGGGAAAATAGTTTTTATGTATGGCATTAGTGACCTTGTAAGAGAGGCCCAGGGAATACCCTGGGCCCTTGTGCCCCCGGCCTGTGTCAGGTGAATACATAGTAACAAAGAACTATCTTGGAAGCAGAGTGAAACCTCTGCCTAGCATCTTGGTCTTGGATTCCTCAGCCTCTGGAGTCACGAGGAGTAAATTCTTGTTTGCAAATTACCCGGTCTCAGGCGTTTTGTTACAGCAACACAATGAACTAAGACATTGGTGGGTTATCTAGTGTTAGGGTGAAGAACACCTGAGAGAGATGACTTACAAAGAGAACAGTGCATTCTGGCCCATGGTTTTGGAGGTTCCAGTCCACGGTCAGTTGGACTCATTGATTTTGGGCCCATAGGGAGGACAGGAGTGTGTGGCAGGACAAAGCTTATCCCATGGTTAAGAAGCAAAACAAATGAAGCAGAAGGTGCCCGTGACCACTGTTCCTTTTAGGGGACCCCCCCCCACCCCCAGTGACCTAAAGACCTCACACTAGGCTTCATCCCTTCATCTCAAAACTTGGAGACCAAGTCTTTCTGGGATGTTCTAGATCTAAACTATTGTATCTGGTATGTTAATAAAAACAAGGAATGTGGTCAATGCTTACAGATGCAAAACACACAAATAGTTGTTCAATTTCTAGAATTTTTTTTACCATAACATTAAGAGACATTATGGTATCCATTGCTGATTCCCTATCATCATGCTGTGAAATCCAGTAATGCTTTTATTCTTTGTTTAGATTGGTTTTACTCTGTTTTGTATTATTTAATTTCAGCATACATGAAGGTATGGGCAGCTATTTTGAAGAGAACAAGAGACATTATGGTAGCCATTGTTGATTTTCTTATTGTCTGGTTTGAAGGCCTGTAATGCCTTCATTACTCTGTTCTGACCAGTTTTTTACTATTTTGGTTTGTATGAGTTCACTATGTGTGATAATATAGACAACTATTTAGAAGAAAACAAGAGACATTATGGTTTAAAAAAAACCAACCAACCAACCAACCACCAAAAATAAACCCATTAAAAATAAGCAAAGTACAAAATATAGTGACATTATTTCATAATATTGATTCACTTGTTTATTTGGGTCCTATTTTTTTTAATCAAACCAGATCTGTTTCAGAATTAAATAGGAAATAATTCAATATTTTTGAGAAATTAAGCTAATCCTATGTCTAAAACACAGTATTCCTGAGGGTCTGTGATTCTTTTGGTCCTTACTCTTAGGTCTTTTTTTTTCTTACTACACTATGAAGAGCTAGTGACACATGAAATAAATGTTTTCATAGATTAAAAATGTTATCATAATAACATTATGGCCCTAACAAAACCAAACCATAAAATCATAAAATTTGGGGTGGAGCGATGATACACACTGCTATTTGGTATTACACTTAATGCTTTTTCCTGCAGTCAAATTTTCAAAGAGAACAGCACACACTGCCATTGTGATTTGATGCTAACGGAGTCAAAACACTGTACAACTCTTGTACCCTAAACAATTCTGCATAAAACGCTATTGCTTTTGGCTTTTTTTCACATTCTCAAACTTCCCTTGATCAAATGTCTCAATAATTGTATCTCTTAGTAGACATGGTAGAGGCTTCAACATCAAAGTTAGAGACAAAACTTGCTTAAATTCTTTCTCTTTTCCAAAGCTGACCTTCTTGGGCTCCAGCCAGAAGCACCTGTTCCCTATAATTCACGCCCTTCCTGCTTCCTCAGGCGCCTTCTTCCACAGGCCTGAGCCCACACACACGCCAGGCTCCTCTGGGACCCGGGTCCTCTATGCCGCCTTGTAACCACTTCCTTCCACAAGAAGCCAAGGAACGGACACTGGGCAATCACAGCCTATTTTTCTTAGAAAAAGAATAAAAGCAAGGTGATCATAGAACATCGGATAATGTTCTTTTTGGAAATAATCCCATTTGTGATGTTTTTATGAAACTTGCCCTTCACTGTATTAAAATAATTTGAAACACAGGAGGATGCATGAAACACGGGATATCACCGAGGGTCCTAATCCTGCTGTGGGCAGGGGAGTAACAAAGTCCGTTGCCTTGTCTGCCGCCGTGTGGGCTTCTTCACGAAGCTTGGTCACTCAGGAGCCCCACTGTGGTGTCCGACCCACTCCCGAGACAGCATCCTCTGGTGAGTTCTGAGGCCTCTCTGATGCACTAAGTCGTCCTCTTCACATCCCACAAGGAGAGGCTTGGTGTGTGGGACTGTACCTCTGGGACAGTCGGCAGTGAGGAATACAGGGGGAATAAAAACTTACCTCCACTTTTGGCCTCTCAGAGGTCCTGCAATTCTTCTGTTATTGTTATTAAAAGACCAAAAGCATTCATTTACCTAGTTTTGGGTGCACTTTAAACGTGGTGCCTCTTAAGGCAAGTATATATCGGATCTTTTGAAATCTAGTAAATCATAATGTAATATGTCACAAAGGAGTGAAAGAGTAAGAAAGAGACTTTTATGCAGTTGTATTTTATATTTATTTCACATGAATTTTGCCCATGTCTGTGATTAACAGAGGAACAGAAACATTCTTGGGACAAGTGCCCAAAGAGAGAAATCACAGGTGAGTCCTCTCTCAGAGGCCTCCGGCGTAGGCACGGTGGCTACAGGAAAACAGTGCGACTCTTGGGTGAACCTTTCTGCTTCTGGAGGAGACTGTTGGTATTTTTATCTTTATTACTTGATGTTTCCTACCTTTCTATCTTCCATATCTCACAATGGCAGTTTCTCCCAAGAACAGCGATTTGATACCTGGGGGCACTTATTGAGAGGAAGCAAAAAAAGGGAAAAGCAATGTTCACTTTGAAATTTGCAACTTTGAAAATTACTTCATTGCTATACTTCGAGTTCTCTTGCCTTTTTTTTTCCAGGTAGAAATGGTGATGACTACAACACAGCATTTGTACGGTGAGGTGAAACTAAAATAAGCAAAAAGTTTTCCAGTGGGAGAGGAAGTTTACTTTGTAGGTTTTTACAAGGCATGAATTCATGAGCGTGTATGATGCACAGGCTTACAAAACAAACCTGACCCAAGTCTGAAAATACGTACCGATAAGTTAGATATCCATGCAAAAATTTTTGGTTTGCATCATGTCATTACCCTTTCTGCTGCTAGCCCAATAAATGATCTGAGCTATTAGCTGTTGTCAGTTTAGAGGAACAAATTCTCATCCTGACAGCTAGAATCTTCATCGGTTAGATGTAATTCACAAAGTAGATGCAGCCAGTGAAGCAGATTGGGAAATTTAGTGTCTTATTTTCCAGACTCAAGGCTGATTGTTAACTCATTGTAAGAGGCTTGGAGCATTTTTGTACTCCTGGTTTTCCTGAGGACCAACCAAGCACTTGTCCTGCAGGACCTTGGCCCATGTGCCTCTGAGGATGCTTCTAGAGCCACCTGATGCAGATTCATCCTGGAACCTTCTAGAAAACTTCTGGGATCCATGCAACACAGCCTGAGCAAGACATGTGTGCTAAAAAGCACGGAGAGAGGTTCTCTTGCGTACTCAGAGAATCAGCTGCACACGGGGCTCTTTCTCTTTCTTTTACATTCGCTCTGGGTTCAAAAAGGTTCAGCCTTTGTTGGGGGAATTCAAGCTCCACCAGAGATGGAGCCAATGTTTCTGGTGAAGGTTGGAGGTCGATGCTGGGAAAGAAGCTGGTGACCCAGGGAGGGTTACGTGCGCGGGGAATGGATTCCCTGGGTGACAGACATCAGCACAGCTCCTCAGAAGATTTCAGATCATCAGTGCAAACAGCTCTGGAGGCTGGAAGTGTGATCGCTGCGGCCAGGCGGGTTCCCCGCTTGGTGAGGGGACTCCTCCTACTTCCTTCTGCAGGACCAAAGTGACATCCTGCAGAGCAAAATGAAGAGCCCAAACCAGGAAACCCCACAGGCCAGAGACCAGACTAAACTTTAATGTCCTGAAAGCCTTCAGAGTTTGACATGAATGTGGGTGGCGGAGCCACGACAGGGTGAGTGAGGGCTGAATGCTCAACCGTAGACTAAGGGAATGAAAAGCATTCTAAAGACATCGGACCGCTCTTCCAGTCCAAATGCACGGAGGCCATTCTCGCCGCTTAAATTTGTAGAAATTAAAGTATTTATCCAATATTGAAGCTGTCATCTTAGAGGGTTGCTGAAAGTTCACCATTTATAGTTTATTTCAATACACATAAATCTAAAATATTTAAAGGAAAATGTTCATTTTGTGAAACTTACTGAGAGAATTTCTATGTGGATGTAAAAGGAAACAAATCTGTTTTTTAGAGAGACTGTGAGAAACTGAAATTGTTAATGTAAATTCGAGGGAGATTTTATTTTTTTCTTGAATTTTAGCTGTATTTGATGTTTTTGAGAAACGCATCAGGTCACCAACCTAATGTGTGTTTACTCTGGCCTTGAACTATTGGCTTCAATTGTTTGATTTCAAAGCATAAGTGAGATGATCATATGGTAAGATTAAAATGCTCTTTAAATTTCATTTTTCTCACTTCTTATATCTATAATGAGATAGAAATTGAGAGTGGTTTTGATCATGTTAATAAAATCATTAAACACTTTCCTCTTTTATGTGGATGGTTGGAAATAATTTTTGAAATCATTGTGTTAAATTCTAAATAGTTACTTAAAATTTAAAGTCTTAAACTATTTAAAATAAATTCAAATAATTACTAAAATGCACACATTAAAAATTGAGTATTTTTCACTTTGTGTCTCAAGTGTTAAATGTTTAAAAAAACTTTATATTTTTTTAGAGAGATAAAGCCAATTAAAATCATACAAATAGGTGATGCTTAGTTTTTTTTTTCCCTGTGGGTATTGAGGAATGCTTCCAACAAATCGTTGAATGTGAATAGAAGTGTTTGGTTTAAAGAACTGCTCCTAACTGGTTAAGATATAAGCTTAGAGTCAAGGGTCTGTGAATACATGGTCAGGTTTTCTGATCTGGTTACTGGTGCCATGTAACTATGGGACTCCAAAGTGAGTTATACCATGTCAGTGTGACTTACCCATTCACATATTGGAAACAGTACTTTTCTTTAAGCCCATTTAGGAGCGTCTCTGTGCTGGACACAGGCTACGTGCCCATCATGAGTGAACGGAGGGAGAACTCACAGGAAAAAGGCACCAAGAGGGTGAGGGGTTGGCACGTAGAGAGCCTGTGGGCTCACGTTATGCAGAGTTGGCTGAAGAGAGAGGCTGCAGGGTGAAGACCAGCAGAGTCATACTCGTGGGCACGTAGGTGTTCAGGCTTCTGCAGCCCCAATGGTGCTGTGCTTGGCTGGAACCAGGGGTGTTGTCAGTGTCAGCAACACACACAGATGGGAGCTTTCAGGGATGAAGTGACGGGAAGAAGCTGAGAAGGCAGGGTGGAGGGGAAGCTAGAAAAGGAGAGAAATACACAGGGGATGAAAATAGATATTTCTCATTTTATTTTCTCTGAGGGCTACAGTGTGAGAGGAGGAGGGGAAGGGAGGAGGAGGAAAAGAGGCTCGCGTGGCTCTGAGAGGGGAGAGAGGGGCGCTGACCCTTTCAGGGGAGGCGCTGACTCAAGAACCTGCACACGTTCAGTTATAAGGAGCACTGCAGTGAAAGGCGAGGCAGGGGAGAGCTGATTGCATATTCACTTGGGAGAGTACACGAAGCTGTAATCCAAATTCAGAAGCCAGGAGCAAATGCATTTTAGATCAGCAGAGAAGCGATTTCTAATTTTAACATCGATTTAGGGGAGATAGGACTAGAACTGCTAGACTGGAGTTGAAGACCTCGTGCTCTGCTGTCTAATGGCCCCTATTTCCTCTCCCTACTGCTAGTCACTTGCAGTTTGTGCTGGGCATTGCTGTCAAAGTGATCCTCACACATACATGCACACACAGAGCTCACCATCACTTGCAGAATAAAGTCTAAATTCTGTAGTGCGATGTTTGTCCTCTTACCCCAGCCTGTCTTTTCAGCTATCTCTCCTCTCATTGAGTATGGGAAGCGAGGTGGATTTTCACCCTATGCTGAGCTTCTGGGAATCTTGGGAACACAGTTCTGTCCCGCACGCCTCCTGCAGACCAGTGCCACCCACCTGGACCTTGGGTCTCCACCCAGCTGGGACCATTGCACAGCCTGCTCAAGATCGAGCTCCGTGATCTGTAAGTCAGCTTTCTGTGCACAGTAGCTGCTTTCACATTTGAAGCTGTGAAACGTTGGCCTCAGATCCTACTCTAATTGCAAGATGATGGGTTGTATACTGAGAGCCAGCTATGGTTTTGTATCCACATAAATAGCTTATCTATCTGTCCACCCGTCTATCACCTATGTATCTATATATCTATGTATCTAACTGTCTGTCTGCCCATCCATTCATCCACTTATGCATCCTATCATCAATCTATCTAATCTGTCTATCCACTCATTCATCCACTCATTTGTCTAATCTATGTATCCATCTATATATGCATTTGTCTATGTATTTATCTATCTCCTCATTCCTCTATATCTATTCTCTGTCTCCTACCTCTATCATCTATCTATCTATCTATCTATCTCTCTCTCTCTCTCTCTCTATCTGTCTATCATCTGTTGCAATATCTCTGTATAGGCTGATCATCCCTAATCCAAAATTCCAATGATTCAAAAATTCAAATGCTCCAAAATATGAAACTTCTAAAATGCCAACATCATGCCACAAATGGAAAACACAGCTGAATTCCTGTCGTGGGTCACAGTCAAACACAGGCATACTAAGAATGCTATATGTAATTACTTTTAAGCTACATTTATGAGATCCATAAGAAATAGCAGTGGGAAGCTGTGGTGCAGCTCAGCGATGGAGCTTGTCCTTGGCATGTGCGAGGTCCTAGGTTTAGTCCCTGTGTGGGCAAAACAGGAAGATAAATGAATTTGTGTTTAGACCTGGTGATATCCCCAAACTATCTCTTTGTGTGCACACAGATATTCCAAAATAAATTAAATAGGACGCACCTCTGGCCTGGCATACTGGGTGACGGTCCACAGCCTGCAGTTGCAAATCCACCTAAGTCTGTGTGGTGTTCTACATCAAGAAACACATGACCTCAAGGTCCAGATGTATGACCTCAAGATCCGGAACTGGCTTTTACTCCGAACACTTCTGACATCCATTTCTCAAGTCTCAGGTCCGCAAGGGCAACTCGGTGAGTGCCCCATAGGTGGCAGGTGAGGAGGGCACTCCATGAGGGGAGCCCAAGGATGAAAGTGGAGCTTGCAGAGACGTTGCTGGATCATCTGCCTGTCCTCCCCTCTGGATGCTTGGAGTCAGGAGACGGAGGGAGTGAGTGGATGGAGGATTCATCTATAAGGGAAGTAACTCTCTTCCAAGGAGTGGATGGAGAGGCCTCTGTTTATTACTCTGGAGTGCACACAATGGTTCCAGGGAGGCAAATCTCTGTGTCTCTCCCGAGGTCTCTGTCTTCAGGACTGGTCTTCAGTTATCCTGAACCTCAGGTGCCTGTGCTCAGAGAGCACGCATTGCACCAATAAGAAGATATTG
>PVJX010040821.1:0-14952 GCA_004027295.1 Dolichotis patagonum | reverse complement strand
AAAAAGTCATATCACAGTGATATATATGCACCCATGTTCATAATAGCACAATTTGTAATAGCTAAATCTTGGAAACAACAAAGATGCCCATCAACCACAGAGTGGATGAAAAAGCTGTGGTATTTTTATACAATGGAATATTACTCAGCTATGAAGAATGATGATCTTGAGGCCTTCATAGGTAAATGGTGACAACTGGAGACTATCCTCATAAGTGAAATAAATAAGAATCATATTTATAAATATTGCATTGTGTCTCTAGTGTAAAAAGTAATAAGAAATGTAGGAGTAATAAAACCCAAAATGTGTAATCACTACTGTAAAAAGAGAGGAAAATAAAGTGTGCTAAAGGATATAAATTCCATGTATGGTTAACTGTGTAAGATGAATGACCATATTACTGTTTTTGTTAGATTTGAAGCAGAACTGTTAACAGTCCCATTATTTGAATTTGTACTTTGTATGTTTTAATTTTGTACCTTGAGCAACTATTTCCTAAATGACAGTACATAAGTTATCAAGTAATGATTTCTTAGTGTTTTTTTGTTCTTTTCTTTTTTTCCTTTGGAATTCTGTATTGTTGTTACCCTTTTTTCAGTTTTGTCTTGTTTTTTTTTGTTTTGTTTTCTCTTTAAATAAAATTTTTAAAAAAGAACAGGATCTGAAGGAGTTGCAATAACTGTGGCTTACAACGAATCATGGCAAAAATCTATTTCTTCACAGATCTTTAAAGAATGGATAAACTGATAGAAATGAAGCTAAAAGAATAATTAGGTGCAAATGCTAGTTATTGAAAAATATACAGTAGGATGTTTTCAATATTATAAAACATTATGTACCATCAATTTTTTTCTCTAGTCTTTTGCTAGAAATCTCCTGTGTTGGGTGAACAACAAGTATTTCTAGTGTTGATTTAAATAAGTAACTGGCTGTTTGCATGATTTCTGTTTGGTGTGGCACAGCAGAAGATATCTCCATGCAAGGACTCATTTATGAGGGCAGATGTTGGAGTTGAAACCCAGTTCTTTTCCTAAACCTGTAGTCACTTATTATTGGAGATTATTGGATTATTGGATTATTGGAGCCTCAGAATAGCTCAGGGAAGTGCAAGTTGGAGGCCTGCTAGGAATAATACTGAACATTTTCATGGAAAATTTGAGTTCTTTATTTTATGGAACCTTGGGCAAAACCCCCCAGTCAGTGTCCAGAAAAAGACTATCATCCTTAACATCCTTGGCTTGGGCAAGCCATGTGGGCAGAGCAGGTCTTTATCAGCCAGGGACCTCACTGGAAGCAGGGATGTCTGTGTATTTGGAAAAGCCATGCAGGCAGGATTAACGGACTTGTCCCTAGGTGCAAGGGGAGTCTTTAGGCACCCAAGGGCGAGTGTTGGTCCTTGTTCAATAGGCAGCTGAACCCCTGAGTACGCGGGACTCATATCTGGCCCTGACAGGTGTCCCCACCCAAAGAAGTGGCAGAGGACAACACCTGCACCACGCTGGCTCCCAAAAGTGAACCGCGCCCTGTGTACCCTGTGCCCTGGCTCCCTGTGCTGTTTCCTCAGCCCAGCACAGTGCTTCCCACAGCCCCGCGCAGAGCACACCACCAGCGCCATCCCAGGTTGGCATGCGGTGAGTACCCTACCTGGGAGAGGGCGGATGGGCAATCCTTGCAATGGAAGGAGCTGCAGCCTCTGTCCTGTGTCCCCGAGGAGAGCAGGAGGTCAGAGGGAACCCGCAGCCCCAAGGGAGACTGGAACGCGGAAGCAGCCTAGGGCTGAGCGGGAAGCTAGAGGAGGTCCTCCGGATGTGTCACAGCTAGAGGAGTGCTGCAAGGCGCCGCCTGTAGTCGCAGCTACTTGGGAGACCAAGGGCTGAGGGTCAGATGAACCCTAGTTTGTGGGCAACCTTGAAAGCACAGCAAGAGAAACTTAATATGATGGGAGTGCAGCTCAGATGCTTCCTGTCATTAGGTGGAAACTAATGAATGGGAGAACGTTCCTTGCTCTTGGCTAGGAAGAACCAACATTGTGAAAATGGCCGTATTCCCAAAATTGTTATACAGATTTAATGCAATTCCAATCAAAATACCATTAACATACCTCACAGGTCTAGAGAAAACTCTCCTAAAATTCATTTGGAAACAGAAGAAACCTAGAATAGCAAAGGCAATTCTGGGCAATAAAGGCAAGGCAGGAGGCATCTCAATTCCTGACTTGAAACTGTACTACAAAGCCACAGTGATAAAATCAGCATGATACTGGTAAAGAAATAGACATGAGGAGCAATGGAACAGATTAAAAGATGCAAGTATAAGTACAAAGACACTCAGCCACCTGGTATTTGACAAAAGGGCTAAACATGTTCACTGGAGGAAGGATAGCCTCTTTAATAAATGGTGTTGGAAGAATTGGCTCTTCACATGCAGAAGACTGAAACTAGATCCATGCCTATCACCATGCACAATGCTAAAGTCCAAGTGGATCAAAGACCTAAACAGAAACACTAAATCTACTAGAAGATAAGGTAGGTAGAAATCTTGGAGACATAGGGGTAGGCAGAGAATTCATGAACAAAATGCAAACTGCACGGGAAACATTTCAGAGAATCAACAACTGGGATCTCATATTATTGAAAAGTTTCTGCACTTCAAAGAGAAATCGCCAACAGAGTGCAAAGAAAACCCACAGAATGGGAAAGAATTTTAATCAGCAACCCCTCAGACAAAGGACTTATATCAAGAACATATAAAGAATTGAAAAACATCAAGCCCCCAAATTCAAAGAACCTCTCCAAAAATGGGCATCTGAGATGAACACAAGGTTCTCAGATGAAGATATACAAATGGCAAATAAATACACGAAAAATGTTCACTATCACTGGTCATTTGAGAAATGCAAATTAAAACAACATTGAGATATCATCTCACTCCAGAAAGAATAACTGCCAGCAAGAAATCAACTGATAACAAATGTTGGTGTGGCTGTGGGAAAAAAGGAACACTGCTCCACTGTTAGTGGGAGTATAGACTGGTGCAACCACTATGGAAATCAGTATGGAGAACTCTCAGAAGACTAGGATTGGAAGCTCCATTCAACCCAGCTATTCTCCTCCTGAGTATTTTCCCAGAAAAACTGAAAAGTTCATATCACAGTGATATATGTGCACCCATGTTTATAGCAGCACAATTTGTAATAGCTAAATCTTGGAAACAACCAAGATGGTCATCAACCACAGAGTGGATGAAAAAGATGTATTTTTATACAATGGAATATTACTCAGCTATGAAAAAGGATGATCTTGAAGCCTTTATAGGGAAATGGAGACAACTTGAGACTATCCTCATAAGTGAAATAAATAAGAATCATATTTATAAATATCACATTGTGTCTCTAATATGAAAAGTAATAAGAACTGTAGGAGTAATAAAACCCAAAATGTGTAATTGCTACTGTAAAAAAGAGAGGAAAAGAAAGTGCTTTAAAGGATATAACTGCATGCATGTTTAAGTGTGTAAGAGAGATGACCATATTACTGTTTTTGTTAGATTGTTGAGCAGAACTGTTAATAGTCTCACTGTTTGAATGTCTACTTTGTATGCTTTAATTCTGTAACTTGAACAACTATTTCCAAGATGACAACTTATCAAGTAGTGATTTCTTAGTGGGTTTTTTTTTTTGTTCTTTTCTTTTATTCCTTTGGAATTCTGTATTGTTGCTACCCTTTTTTCTGTTTTGTTTTGTTGGGTTTTTTTCTCTCTTTAAATAAAATTTTAAAAAAAGAAACACAGCTTGTTGCTTACACGGAAAAATAAAGCCTAAAAGACCCTGATGATAAAGTTGCAAAGACTAAAGAAGATCCTATTCATTTTGACATTAAATTATGCAAATAATATGCAAACTATGCAAATTTGCATGAGGAGAAGCTACGGTTGTTTTTTTCTTTAAGCCTTATATAAACACCTGAAATAAATAGTCAGGATATTGAATGTGAATTTTACAATGATATGATTTTCTATCTAGCCATTCTCGAGTTCACTTTGATGATAGCATTAGTCTACCACATAGAAACCTGAATTATATGTTTTATAAAAATAAATGCTATAGAAAGTGCGCAAGCTTTTTATCACTATGTTCATTTAAAAATGTTTTTTAAGTACCTCTTAGGACTCTTTCTACTGCCTGATTTCAATCTTCATAGAGTGTGTCATTTTATTTGGCACTGGCACTAAAGATCAGGATTACCACTGACATCAAAATTCAAGTACTGCACATCAGAATTTACATCATACAATTCAAAAAAACTCACTCTGACCATGTGAATAGCCTAATCTACACACTAATGAACTGGATTATGGCAAACTCTAACATATAAGATAAAATATTTCTGAGCATTTGATTCTCTGAAGTCATCTCTATCAGCTAACTTCCTCATTGAGGAATAACTTTCTTTATCCAATAAGGTGAAACAGATATTTCACCACATTTTCTATAGCACTTACAACCCTAGAAATAGGTGAAAAAGAATTCTGCAAATTAGGAAGAAACAGAAACATAGATGCACAGAAAATATGATGAGCACAGTGAAAGACAATTAAAAGGAAAAAAATTTCTGCCATTTGCTTCTTTAGAAGAAATATCCATTAAGAATAGTTTAGATACGAAGATAAATAAAACATGATTTCTGCTTTCAACCTCCTCTGATTTTAAACTTTCATGTTGAATCCAGGATATGAAATTTTAGGTTTATAAAACACAGCTAGTGTCAGACAGAAGGCCCCCAAAGAGACCCAGGAGGTCTCTTTTAATCAAAGTAGCTGTCTGTCTGTTTCTTAGGGAGTACAACCTCTTGTATCTTTTATTGGAAGTGCAGGAGAAAAATCCTGTTTGCCACTTAAATTCTGTTAAAATGATATGGGAGGAAAGAAATTGAATCCTCTAGGTGACAAGTATAAAATGGTACTCCTTATGGAACTTCAGAACATTTACTCAACTGCTCCACATGTCAAATAAGAAAATAGAAGGAAGCCAAGGCCAAGAGAATTTAGGAGACTGTTCCAAAGCCACACAATTACTTAGCAGTGGTGGAATGGGACCCAGCCTGATATCTACTTACATGGCAAATAATTTTCACTAAGGATTTCAACTACTTCAATAACTTTCATCTAAGGACTTTGATTGTTTATGTTTTCCTAGATCCAGTGGGCTGCTGACTATACATTCCCTTAGAATTACCAGGTAATATCTATTCATGGATCACTTTCAGAGCAGTCTTCCTAAATACAATGTTGATGGTGTCATCTGCCTGCTTCAAAATTTCTTTTTACTCCCAATGGAGGGACAATCTAACACAGGTAGAACCGAAGGTCTTTGATGATTACATTCCCCAGCCTAGATTTCCAGGTCTCCCTTACATTTGAAACAGCAAGCTGCTCATACTTCCCACCTTTGGAAAAGATTGCTTGATGAGAAAGATTGCTTGATGTTGCCTTGCTGTGTATAACCTACTCACCTCCTCTGACAGGCTTTTCTACTTTTTTCTAGAAGAACTCCTACTCTTCCCTTAAAATACACCTTTTCTAAAACCTAAGTATTCTATCTTACAAGATGGAATTGATCCTCCTGTACTTGTGACATTCCTCCATTGTTGAACTAATTATACTGCTTAGCAATCACCCCCCATCTCTGTGCACCTAGATGGAAGAAATATTCAATAAACACTCCTTAAATTAAATGAATGAGATGGGAGCTAAAATAAGTGCAGATACTTCTGACTTTCTTCGTTTATATCAGAGAAATGAATTTCAAAACATGGTTGACAAAAACCAAGGAAATGTGTTCAAGCTAAAGATTAGCACTTGCAATTATTAATTGTTTTGAATTAGAAAAATATTTCAAGTCTGATTGTGGAAAGGAGTTGCAATACAGAGAACAATCCACATACAATGTGTATTGATTTAAGCAGGTTTCGTGAAAGAAAAGCTTTCTTAGAACAGATGACCTTTATTACCACTTTGCTTTAATTGCAAATACTTTTAGTACCTGATGCCTATTAATATGTCAGCCTTGTCAGGAATAAAGCCAAGAAAGCTCAACAAAAGAAAAATAAAACTCTAAATGCAGGCAATAAAGAACTGGCTCTCAGTAACAATTACTTTGAGTAATGCAGAAACACTAAGTAGCCAGTACAGTTCACTAAATAAATTTCCTTCTTAATTATGGAAAATAAGGAGGGCAAAATGAAAACTTCATCACTCATTGTAATTTTCAGAAATCCAATGGGATGTATAGATCGCTTCATTTTATTTTATGGGACAGAACAATCCACCATTGCTCCAGCAGTCACACCCCACAGAAAGGGCTTTGCCTGCACAGTCATTCATAACAATGCGCGTGCAACTGAGAGGATCCAGATATAAACCGTCAAGAAATTTCTGTCTAGCCATTCTCGAGGTCACTTTGATGATAGCAAGTAGCTGAAGAACTATTTAGCTAGTGTCTCAATCTTCCCGAAAATTAATTCAATGCAATTCAATGCTTGGCATCCATAAAACTTGGAATGCTCACGACGCTTGACGCTACAGTATAGCAGAACATAAATACTCCCTGGAAGTAAAATACCTTGTGAGCTCTTGATGAATGATTTCAAATCTATTGACAGTACATGGGCTCCAGTGCCCATTCCTGGAGTTAGAGGCAAAGCAGGTAGAGGAGGCAGTGTTTCATTGTGCCTGTCTCAGTCATTTGTGCTGTTAATTTTAAACAACAGAATGTACTTCTCAAAGTTCTGAAGGCTGAAAAGTCTAAGGACAAGGCACCAACAGATTTGGTATCTGGTGAAGGCCCAGCCCCCACTTCCAAATTGGTACCTTGAATGATGAGAAAAAAGTAGCCTACCTAGTTCCCTCCAGCCTCTTTATGAGACACTAATTTCATCTATGAGGGTGGAGGTTTCATGGTCTAGTCACTACCTAAAGCTCTACTTAATAATATCATGCTGGTGATTAAGTTTCAGCATGAATCTTGGCAGCAACACAAATATTCAAATCACAGTACTACTCAACTCATAGCTCTGGCAGGAAGGAAAGTTCCCCTAAATAAAGATTGGAGGGCCACTAACAAGGTAAGAGTAGAGAGGAGAATAGATGCTTGGCATTTGAATACAAGATTGTGAATCGACTCTGCTGGCATTAGAATCGATGTTGAGAAAGCTAACATTTTTTCTTTTGGCACAGTGATTCAACCCAGGGCCTCATGCATGCAGACAAGTTCTCCAACCCTGAGCTACAGCCCTAGCCTTGGAGTCAATGTTTGAATCTTATTTAACTTCTATACGTACTTCTCAAGTGGCTCAGAAGAGGAATAGGATTAATTTGCTCCCTTATCTCTAATACTTTTTATAACGGATTTCAACAAGGAATCCAGGTTTGGAATGAGAATATCGTTTGGAATAGTCTACTAGAATTCTTTGCAATCTATGACATGAATTATATGAGACCACAAAGATCACATGACAATAATCAGTCAGTAATGACTGGCACATGCATATTCTTCCAAAATAAAAGCTTTTTCCCAAAGACACACCACTAGAAAATCTGGGTCTTTTCTTTATTAAAAATTGCCATCAAAAAGAATAGTTTGTGTTTTCATCGTCTGATAGACCATTTTTTTTATCCCTAAATTTTGTAAGCTGAACAACTACTTTCAAGACAACAATATGCAAAATATCAACTAGTGCTAACGTCCTGTTTTTTTAAAATTCTGTATCATTTTTATCCTTTTTTAATTAAAAAAAATCTGAACCCAGAAAAAAAAAGCTGACAGTTTGCCTCAGGCAGCACGGTCTAGTGAAATTACTCTCTTTAAAGGCAGCAAACTTTGTTCCACCCTCACCAAATAACCATGTTGTTTTTTATGAACTAAGTTAGCCTCTGTTGGACTTTGAATGAAAAAAAGTAATGATGACAATGATTTGCTACAATGTTGGAAAATAGCTGATTGGTTACTTAGTACTTAAAATATAATAATAGACCCTTAGCCAATCTTACCAGAAAGAAAGAAAGAAAGAAAGAAAGAAAGAAAGAAAGAAAGAAAGAAAGAAAGAAAGAAAGAAATTAGAAATCAAACAGATAAAATCACAACAGACATTGCTAAAATCCAGAAAATTATTAGCAACTGCTTTGCAAACCTATACCCCAATAAACTGGAGAATTCAGAAGAAATGGGTAGATTTGTAGGCACATATGAATTATTAAAACTGAACCAAGAACATTTAAAAACCCCAAACAATTGTATAACAAGCAATGAAACTTAGTGGTAATACAAAATGTACCAAATCCGTGATGGAGTCACTGCTGAATTCTATCAGAACTTCAGAGAAGATTCAATGCTCATACTCTTCAAACTTTTTAATGAACTTGAAAAGGAATCAGTGTACCCAAAGTCATTCCTGAAAGCTAGCATTACTCTGATTCTAAAACCAAAATCACATAAACAGAAGGAAGGATAAAACTTACATGATCATCTCAATAGATGCAGAAAGTCAGACAGATGATAGAAAAGAAGAAGATAGATGTTTTGGAGACAGGAAGGTGATCTGGATTGATGGCAGAGAGGAAGGAGTAGAGGAAAATGGGAAGCAAAAAGAATTAAGATGTGCTAGGCACAAGCTCCCCATGATAAATATGTTCATTATGCATCACAAACACAGCCTAATAAAAAAAATCTGACTCTGTCATATATTGTTGATAGAACTATGAAGTCAGACAGGTTTGTTCTGGACCCAGCTTTCACTGCATCACAGGGAAAATTATACACATCTCACTAACTTTCAATCAATATCTTAAAGTCCGTCATTTCAGGAATATCTACACCACAGAACTGGAAAGTTAGCACTTGTTATTGGTGGTGGCAATAGTCACCACCCCTCTCCCCTTGCTCCTCCTCATTTTCCTTCCCTTCCTCATCCTCCTTCTTGATCCTTTTTGGAAAGCATTTGCTAGAATATCCGTGGGTACAATCAATTTATAGTCATTTATTATAAACTAAATATATACCTGGCCAGGAATTTAGCTCAGTAGCATAAGTGCCTGCCTGGCAAGTGTGAGGTCACGAATTCGATCCCCAGTTCCAAAAAATAAAAAAGAAAGAAAAAAAAAGTAAATATATACCTACCGTCTGACCACAAATTTCACAAAAATAGTTCTCTCAGAATGTTTATATCAGCTTTATTCATAGTAGCTCAAATCTGAAAACAGGTGCCCATCAATGGGAAATGGCAAAAAAAATATAGACGTATAGCCATTTATGAAATGATTCTCAACAAAAACAAAAATGCTCATTAATAGAAGTGAAGCTCAAATACATTATGCTAAGCAGAAGCCATATGTAAGAGAATATATGATTACATGAAATTATAGAACAGGCAAAATTTAGGCTCAAACAAAATCCATAACAGTGGCTTGCTCTGGAGGTGAGCAGTGCAGGCCAGGATTGACTAGGAAGGAGAATAGGGGTGCTTTCTGCGGCAGTGAGAAAGCTCTGCATTTGTCAGGGACCCCAGCAGTGATATATTGACATCTACCCATCAGTGAGATAGTATCTGGAGGTAGTAATGGCATCAGGAGGGAAGAACATTCATGAATGGTGTTGGTGGTGCCCTTATTAAAAAGCTACCATAGGAGCTGCTAGTTCTCTTTTTTTCTACTCTGTGAGGACACTGAGAATTCTGTCTGTGGTCTGAAATCAGCAAGAAAGCCACATTAGACCCTAATTCTGAACTTTGAGTCCCCAGAACCATCAGAAACACATTTCTATTGTGCATCAGCCACTTGGTCTATGGTACTTTGTTTTAGCAGCCCAAGTTAACACAGTAACTTAATGAGAATTTGGGTTAAACCTATAGAAGCCTTTATCAAAGATCAGTGAATATATACTTCACATGTAGCATTTCAATATATATGTATATATATGTATGTATATATGTATATATGTAAATACAAGAAAAAAGGAAACAAATTTTGGACACTAATAATTTGCATGCTGAAATATTAAGAAGAAATATACTTATATCTGTAATTTACTTTGAAATGTATCAAAAAATAAGATGAATTGGTAGATGGACAGAAAAATGAATAAATGCTTGAATCTACAACATAACAAGTGTACTAAAATGTTAATGGGAAAAACTAGGACATAGATATGGGTGGTCATTATAAATTCTGTATCTTTTCTGCATGACTGAAACTTCCAGTAATAAAGAATTAGAGAATATTGGTGGAAGATAACACTTATAGCTCTTATTTACTGAATGCTTATCATTGCCAGGCGTGATGCTAGATGTTTCATAAGCATTATCTAATTTACTTTTCGTAACCACTCTCTGAATTAGATGCTATCACATTCCCATTATAGTAGTAATTAAACTAAGGCTTAAGGAAAATAAAGTCCCTTGCCCAAAATACAACAAATAAATAAGGAACGACCTCAGCTCAGACAGTCTCTTAAAGATGCATTATATAAATTTCTCCTCAGTATGGGAGAAACAGGAGAAAAATGAACAAGAGTGGAAAAAGGAACACAATCTCAACTGGTAATGAATTAGGGATGGGAAGATTTGGTCAGAGTCCCTCCTTTACCCATCTTTGGTGACTAAACTATATTTAGGCTTAGCTACATAATTGTAGAGCTTAGTATAAAATAAACATGGTGAATCTCTTGTTCAAAATTTGTTGGTAATTTCATGAAGACAACAGCAGAGCATTAAATTAAGTGCAGGTCCCCCTGGAGAGCCACCTCGGAGTGACTGCTTGGGTCACAAGCCCAGGATGTGGTCTCTGAGCACAAGAGCAAAAAGAACTTGGTGCGATTAAGATTACTACCAATTTCTCCAAACATCAGACAAACCTTTTCTGTGATTCTTTTTTCCTATCTTCCCCTCCTGGTGTTAGGATTTTTAAGCAAAAAAGGTAAACTCAAACCTTGGTGGTCATGTTGTCTGAGTATTGAAGCTGTAGTGAGTCTCCATAAAAGACTGTTTTGTGTTCTTGCCCAAATCAAGACACATTAGTCATAAAAGGTACTGATCTTCCTCTCAAATTGGTCGTCACCGACGCAGCTGGGAAATGCTGATGGATCATCCTACAAAGGTAAACAGGTTTCAGAGAGGCTGGCTTTGTCCCCAGTGGAATGAATCAGTTCTCTACCATTCCCCTCCAACTCCAAAACCCGCCAGGCAGTCACAGAGTGTCTCCTCCATTTATGTAGCTGCCTTTTACCCTCAGGATTTCTAACCAAAGAGCTCATTTGTACTTTAGAAAATGGAGACCATGGCACCAATTGAAAGTGCTTAAAAAAAATAAAACTCCCATCTATTTCCAGGCCACAACGATTCAGCAGCAGCTTAGTTGCTTCCTGCCTGGGCTGTTGCTGTAATCAGTAATTCTCAGACAGACATAAAACAGTAGTTTTGCTATGGATAATAGGCTGCTCATCCACTGAAAAGACTTCTATATTTTTTCATGTACTGTACAAAATGCTTCATTTCTACTAGAATCAAAATGACAAATCCTTTTACATCAGAGTTTTGCTGGCTGTCTCAGGAAGCTGAAAAATACTGTCACTAGAGAACGGCTGGGAGGATTTTAAGAAACCCTGGTTAAGGGAAAAGGCAGGGAAGACATGATTGGCCTCCCCTTTCATTCTGCACCAGACACAGCAAGGGTTATTCAAATTAAAATGATGGCTCTGTAAGCTTTGATAATGCCACATTCAAAAATGATGCCCCGAATTACTAGAATATAAAATTTCTATATATGAAAGGCTTCAAGAACATGCAGCAAAAGAAGTTGTTTTGAGGATTTCTAGGAAGTCTTTAATTTTAAAGAGGAGGAATCACTTGAACTGGGACCAGGGAAAAGACATTTAATAGGCTGATTCCCTAGCAATTTCTGGGGCTGCTGCCTCATTTAAGGGTACAAAAGCCATTTTGTGAAACACAGAAAGCCAGTGTGCTTCTACAGTGGCTGAGAGGCTCAGCTGCTGTCCTTTTAAAATGTGAAAAACACTATGTATTTTTAAGTAAAAAAAAAAAAAATTTTTTTTTCCCCTCTCCTTTGTGGACTTTTCAACATGCCTGAAAATAAGTCAAGAAATTGTGCCTCACCGGGATGGCTGGGCTGACCTATTTGGATCAAAGTCTGTGAGATCTTGGCAGGAACTGAGAACAAGAGCAGGCAGGATCAGTGTGGGTTTTTAATTTGGAGAATTCAACAGCATTAGAACACAGGCATCCAGTAAAGCAAACCACCCGAAGGAAGGTGGGGTGGACGGCCTGCTGAGTGTGTTTACTGCACTGACGAGGCATACCAGCGGCGAAGTCAATGCTAAAGAAGAAGCTGGAGGCAATTGCGTGTATTTATAGCTTCGTCTACCTCTGCACAGAGCCACCCCCTCCTTCATATAAGTGAACAAATGGGTCATTCTCCAGGACTGGACACTCTATAGATAAAATGTTTGACTGTAAATAGACCAATTTTTCACTATTCTTGTTTTTTTAGACAAGTGGCAATGTCTTTGGAAACCACTTATCTATTTTTAAAATTCTGTTACTGCTGTCAACTAATCTTAGCTGGGAGGCAGTGAGAATAGCATGATAAGAAGGATGGGAAAATGCATATTTTTAAAATAAATGTGTTAACCTGGAAATGCCACATTTTTAATATTTTAAAAATATCACTATTTGTACCTGCTTGTTTTTTAACAAATTGCTAAATCGGGAGGAGGTAAACCTTGTTGGAATCCCACCTCCATGGGTTAATAATAAGGTACAATACTCACAGCAATTATTTGCCTCTAAACCTCGGTCTTTTTCCTTTGCAAAATGGAAGGCACAATGCTACCTCATCACGTATCATGAAGAAGAAACAAGATAATATATGTAAGGCGCCCTGCACAGGCCTCACATGGAGAAGGTGTTAAACACACGTTGTCGCTGCTTCTGTCTCCTCTCACCTCCCCACCCTCCCAACAAGTCACTGGAATTACTGTACTGCTCAGTGCTGCTGTCTCTTGTATGCATGCTAATGATTGCCTGAAGGTGGTTTAAGAGCAATTTTAACAATCTCAAGTTATTCTACTCGTTAGTAGTTACAGTGAGTAATAAATACAGCATGCTAATCATTCCGGACAGTTTTTGCATTGGAAAATCACACTGGCAGCTTTGCATAACAAAAGGTCAAAATATCAGCCTCAAAAAGAATAAATAAACCTTGATCACTCAGCTCTGAATTCAGTATTTCATAGTTTTGCCTTTCAAATGAATCCCACTGAAGTGCCTACAACTGCTTTCTACCACCATTTAATTTATATGTTTAACAAGTATGAGTACATTTGCAAGATCTTCCCTCAGAAATAATGAAAGGATCCAGCCCCAGGGTAGACCACCTGGGGGTGAAGTCCCAGCTTCTCCACTCAGTAACCCTGTGAACTTGACAGCCCACAACCCTTCCATGCCTTGGTTCCCAGGATTTTAAACGGAGTAACAATAGCACCACTTTCACTTTACCAAATTGTTGTTAGAGTTAAACAAATCTGTGATGTAAAGAACATAGAATAATGCCTGGCACACAATACAAGCTCAAATAACTATATTTCTAAGTCCAACTAACACCTCACTTGGGATTTTTTTCCCCAGGGGTCCAGGGCAATAGATCTCTGTCTTTAAACAGAATGGGATCACTATTTTGCTGATACGTTCTGTTTTTCCATCTGTGGCTCTATAGGTCACTAGCAGGCTAGGAGTAGGAATCAATGGCTTTGTTTTTTTTTGTTTTTGTTTTTGTTGGTTCTGGGAATCCAACTCACAGCCTCATTTGCTAGGCAGGAGCTGTACTGCTGAGCTGTATCCCCAGCAGGAATAGGAATCAATCGAAAAGAGAAAGACAGGAATGAAGATATCTACAAATCTGCCCTGGCTATGCCTAAAAGGTACAGCCCAAAGGCACACACAAACCACACACACACACACACACACTGAAGTCAACTGCCTTACAAAGAAAAAGAACTTGACAACTGAGAAATTAAGTGACTGACTCAATATTCAATTCCATTTTTATTTTAGAAAGAATAAAAAAGAATATAATAGACTTAAATGCTCCTTTTACTAAGGATGACTTCCAAAACCAGATTAAGTAACCAAGTTCCAGATCTCTTCTGATTTCTAGGTCAATTTGGAAAGTTCTCCTTCTCAAACCATAAGTGGGCACTGGAATCATCAGCTAGGTTGGATGGGCCTTGAAATCCCACATTTCCAACAAGCTGCCTGGTTAGCCAATACCACTGGTCCAATGACAATTTGATGAGCAAGGATTCAGAGACCTAGTTCATAATAGTCTGTTGATCATAATGACTACTTCTTGCCTTAGCAATAAGCTGCTTTGGAGTGGAAACCTCATAATAGAAAGGAAGCAAGGGACAGAGCCATGTGGATATGTTGGGAAAGAGTGTTCAAAGGACAGCAGGCAACAAGTTCAAATCTGAGATTGGAAACACAAAACCAGGAAGGCTGAAGTATGGTGAGCAAAGTCAGAGGATGTTTTGAGTTTTGTATTGTGAGTTGTGCAGCAGTGATAAACTCATGCCAAAGCAAAACCAGAAACAAGTCAACATTATACTAATCATTCTAGCTTGGAATGCAGATGAACTTTCGAAAAAGGGAAACACTTTTTTTTAGAAATAATTTTATTTAAAGAGAAAAAAACAAAACAAAACAAAACAGAATAAAGGGTAGCAACAATACAGTATTCCAAGGAAAAAAGGAAAAGAACAACAACAAAGAAACCTAAAAAAATTATTGCTTGACAAATTACATACTGACTTCTTGGAAATAGTTGTTCAATTTACAAAGTTAAAACATGTAAAGTAGACATTCAAACAGTGAGACTGTCAACAGTTCT
>PVJX010040820.1:0-14985 GCA_004027295.1 Dolichotis patagonum | reverse complement strand
GGGGACTTCACAATGCATAGTGGTGATCTGGAAAGCCAGAGGCCAAAGACAAGGAACTTCGAGGCTACTCAAAAAATCTCTGGCAGTATCCACTGAAATAGTTGGGAAAGTGTACATGACAAATTTTAATTGATAGTGTAAATGAAATACACCTCTTGGGAAATTTGTCTGTATGTGTCCTTGTGTGCTCACTTATGGTGGGATGAGGGAGGAAGGAAAGGAACAGGCAGGTGTGTAAGACGGGAGGGAGGTGTCAGAAAAACCAGAAAGCTGCCTCATACACATCCTGAGCTGAGAGCCTGCCAAGACTAACTCAGCATGGGAGAGGCCCAAGGCCCACAGGGCTAAGGGCTGCCTGCTGATATGGTGGACTTTTGGCCCAGGGCTGCTACAACCAGCCCCAAGTGATGCTGGCTAGAGTCATTTGCGAGACTGGGGCAGCACAACTCCTCCCAGCACTAGTGCTATTCCAGAGAAGTGTCTGTGGGCATTGACCTGGATGCAGAGGCCAATAGGGTTCACCCTGCATTAGGATTTGCCAGCCTGGCACTGAGGTCTAAGGCAAAGTCCTCTGCTAACTACCCTTGTTCAGCCTCAGCGAAGGGAGTCTTGCTCCAAGCTGTGCTTCCTGAGCTGGAGGTAGTGTTGGTAAAGGAAATTACTTGGTCACTGAAGCTGACACTCAGCTGGATCATTCCTGAGTCTCACAGGTACAGGTCACACAGGTTGACACCACAGTTGACACTGACACCAGCCACAGCACAAGTCCATTCTGCAGGCAAGCATCTGTGCCTGGTGATGGACGAGGTCCAGAGGCTACATCTGTGAGTAGTGACCTGGGGAAATATGTGCTACCTGAGGTTGGTGCACATCTTCTTGGCCAACAAGGCCAAAGCTAAGCTGCGCTCCACCTGAAACTCAAAGCTGTAGGAACCTGAGCAATCTGTTGCTGTGTGGGATACCACAGGTGCATGCCAAGACAGGCTGTAACTGAGGCACAAACTCAAGTCTGCCCACTAATGTACAGCTCTCCACCTAGTGCCAGGGAAGTTCTAGTAACTCAGTCTCTCAGCTCTGGCCCACACACAAGGCCTTTGGTTTTTGCCTCGCATTGAGTCTTGATGCAATAGGTCCAGGCCTGAGCTCCCAGACAATTTCCTGCGTTATCCTGTGTTCTTCTACCCAACAGGGGGAGTTCAGCTCCACCAGTGCTATCTGAGACAGAAGAAGGACAGGGGGAGGCACTCAGCTTCTTGGCTAATGTGCTCCCAGCAGTTCATTCTGTGAATATTACTGTGGGCCTGGGAGTTGTGGGGCTACAGCTGGGACTAGGGTTCACCTGGGAAAATCTATACCGGATTTTAAGTCTAAGGCCCGGACTTAATTTCCCCTCTCTTCACCAAGTTGATGTCCTCTCACTTCACAATGCTTAGAGTTGGGGAAGAAGTGATATCAGCAACTCTTTCCTTCTTGCCTTCTTCAATGCATCTTTTTATAGTATTTTACTAAAAATTGACAGTATAATCTGTCACCTGGCTTCCTTATCTCCAGAGTTGGTGGTTTGGTAGATTTGTGGAAGTCTGTTATCACTGAAGGCTCATTCTCATCTTACACAATATGCTACTATACTCTGCCTACATCTCAAATGAGTTTCTTCTTGAAACTATTTCCTCAAAAGTGAAA
This sequence comes from Dolichotis patagonum, assembly GCA_004027295.1. Classification (NCBI taxonomy): domain Eukaryota; kingdom Metazoa; phylum Chordata; class Mammalia; order Rodentia; family Caviidae; genus Dolichotis; species Dolichotis patagonum. The sequence goes on along the minus strand of PVJX010040820.1, from coordinate 13,302 downwards.
ATGAGAAGTAATTTCTATCCATGAAGTAGTCATGTAGCATAATTGAGTTGTGTGCACATACTGTAAATTATTAAGAGAAGTTAATGTTTTATTAGTGCTATCATTGTTGTTACTTATCCTGGAATTATGAAGATGTTAGGTTTCAGGAAAATAATTTGATTTCACTACTGGCTATCTGGCTGCTAAAATGATGAAAGGGCCTAATACAAGTGTTCAGAAGAAAGCATATAAAGCTTAGGAGGAAGCCAAAAAGGACGAATTGGATTTGTGAAGTGGTATTTAATGTGCAATGCCTCATAGAAATGAGTTAGAAAACTCAATAGAGGCTTGTTGAGTGGTTGATTTGATTTAGAAGAGCAAAATATATGAAAATGAACATGACCTTTCTATTTAGGAAAGGACCTCAGGCTCAAATAGCTCTCAGTCAGTAGGTTTCATAAAAATATGAAAAAAATACAACAACTGCACAAGGATTTTTTTTATTATATTGGAATATTTTGTCAAATCTATGGTAGAAATCATGTGACTTAGCTGTAATTTGAAAGTATATGACAGTTTAATCTGCAAGGAAATATAAAAGACCACTATTTATAAATATGACTTAGGATATAAATATTACATGTGAATGAATACTGCAATAAACCAAATGAATGATGCAATAAACCAAAACACAACTTATTCTGATAAAATTATCTGAAAAATTATTTGTGAGTCTCTTTCTAAAGTATGGCAAAGTCTAGAATCCTTATAGTCCAAAAAAAAGAGCAATCAATAAAACATTGGACAAAAATCTTGAAGAGATACTTTGCTGAAATTCTTACATGAGTGATCTGTAAATATATGAAATAATTTTTGAAATCATTATTTATCAGGAAAATGGAAACTAAAACCACAATATAATACCATTATAAACCCTCCAGAATGTTTAAAAATAAAGCACTAAGTAGCCAGGTCTGCTGGTACATGCTTGTATTTCCAGCCCTCAGAGAGGATATATTTCAAATTTGAGCCCAGCTTGGGCAATTTAGCAAAGTAGTAAGACTCTGTCTCCAAATAAAAAGGAAATAAAGGTGTGGTGATGTAGCTCCATGAGACGGCCGCATATTCAATCCACAGTACTGGTTGAAAAAAGCACTGAGCAGACCATGTGTTATGGTTTCTGTCTGGATGTGCTCCCAAAGCCTCATGCAGCCATAGGAGCAGGCTTCTAGAATTTGTGATTGATTCATGGTTCAATGCTGGCTTTATGAGTGTGAGTGCTACACCCACGTGCTTGTGGCCTACATACAATACATGAGACAGACACAGTCTTCTCATGCACCGTTCCATTTTTTTCTTGTTGCTTTTGCTGTTTTCTACAGCCATGAACTTCCCTCTGCCATACATCGCACTGCCTTGGAGCCAGCTGATTATGGACTGAAGGCTGCACAAACTGTGAGCTAAATAAACCTTTCCTCCTTTAACTTCAGGTACCCAGGATTTTGTCCCACAAAACAAGAGATATGTAATCAAGACACCATCTGTTGAGCTGGAAAGGAATTGAGTCCCATATATATTAGCATTGGAAATATGAAATAGTGTAACCAGCTGGGCAAAGTTGAGTTTTCTTATAAGGTTAATCACACACCTACTATTCACCCAGAAATTCTTTTTGGTATTTATCCCAAAGGAATGAAAATGTATATTCAATCAAGTAGAGCAGAAACCTTCTTGGTTTTAGGAAGGATTTCAGTGGTCTCGGTGGTCTCTCTGAGATCCAGCCTGTTATTTTGCAAGGGCTTCTGGGATTTGGTAATTTTCCCATAACTCTACTTGCTAAAATTCCCTGAAATACCCCCTTTGGGTATGCTTCTTACTGCAGAAACCTTAAAAGCCATTCCCACTTGCCACTAGTGGCAGTAAGGACTCCAATGATAAGTAACACAAACTCTTTGGCAGCTCCTTAGGAATCATCTTTTCAGAAGAATCCTATTCAATCTGCCTTCCCCCTCACTCTTGAAGGAATCAAGGACAGAGATGTGTTAATGTGTACATTGCAAAGCTTCTCTGATGGTGTGTCTGAATGTCTTAACAAACCCACTTAGCAACAGGTATTTATTGAACACCTGCTATATGCTATTAGGAATTGACTTTGGATGGATGCACAACTATTAGAAGACACATTTTCTGGTCTCATAGAGATTACCATCTGTTAAAAAAATGTAGACACATGTAATAAGAATACATGGCATTGTTATACATACGTGTCACAGGTGAAGTAGACTTGGTTGAGTTAAATTTCATTGAGGAACTTTGAACTTTCTATACCTAGTTATTTTTATGGTATTGCATTGTATTGCATTGCATTGCATTGCATTGCATTGCATTGCATTGCATTGCATTGCATTGCACTGTATTTATTCTAGTCTTGAGGAATTTTCTGTTGTTTCTGCTTTATACCTTTTTGACATTCTCAAATCTCACTTTAACCTCAATAATCTGAAATTTTTGCTTTTTGTGTTCTTCAAGTTCCTGTGCACTTTCTTCATTTCTCCTCAATATTTTCCTTTTTCTCTGCTCTAAATTGTTTTCAAATAGCCTGTTTTCAGGCCCATTAATTCTTTCTTCTACTTGATTTATCCTGCTACTGATGGCTTGTGTTATATTATTCATTTTTCTTATGTTATTTCTCAGTTCACAGATTTCTGTTTGATTTTGTCAATTGCTTCCATCACTCTGTTAATTTTCTCTGGTAGAGTACTGAATTACTTCACTGTGTTTTCTCAAAGCTCATTGAGTTTCCTTAAAAAAACTGTTTTAAATTTCCCATGTTGGAGTTCAGGCATACTGATTACTACCAGGTCAATTGTGGGGGCCTAACTTTGACAGATAGGTGAGGTCCTGGTTTCCAGCAAGCTACTGATACTTGATGTGTAATGTTATCTGGGCACAGAATGATTAGTTCTTGATTCACACCTTCACAATCAGGCTTTGTTTGGACCTATATTCCCAGAAATTCTGAACAGACTGCTTATTTTCACCAAGCCCACAGTTACTTCTGCCCTTTCAGCACTAGACAGTAGTGAGTCCAGTTTTAGTTTATTGTCACTGTTTCAGCACTACAAGATTATCCAAGCCCAGGTTTGTCCTAAATGTAACTGGTCTGTCATGCAGCATAAATTAGGGGAGTGCATAGAAAAATATTGCATTTCTTTCCGCATTTACATGCAATTGGGTTGGCCCAGCTACATCATCCATGGTCACCAAACTGTAGTGAGACACTGTAGGGTTCTGCCCTTCTATGGGAGAATGACTGTGGAGGAACCAGTCTGGAGGACTGGTCCCAAGTCCTTGAGATTGGAGGAACCATCTCAAGCTCCTATGTGATATTTGTGGCTAACAACACTATAATAGTATATCACACCTATGATGGTTAAAGTGAATTATCATCCTAATTGGTTTGGGATCCACCTAGAGGATTAATAAAGCACACTTCTGGATATATCTGGGTGAGTTATGGAGGTATCACCCTGGTACTACATATGGGCCCTGGCTCCTTCCTTTCTGGCACTGTTCCCCTACTGATTCTTGGTTGTCATAGGCTGAGCAAATTTCTTCTTCCATGCCTTTCTTCCATGAGTTTCTGACTTGGAGCCAGCTCATCGTGGACTCAATTCCCTGAAAATATGAGCCAAAGTAAACTTCCCTCTTCTAAGTTGTGGATATCAGATATTTTGTTAAGTAATAGGAATGCAACAAATACCATATTCTAATACTCATTCTGAGATCAAATTCCACTAAAATGGTTAAAATACATGGCGTCAGATACACACATTTAAAGGAAATTTCTCAATATCTAATCCAAGACTCTTACCAAGATCAAACTTCCTAATCTACTTCTTACATTCCTAGAGCGAAAGTGACATGATGACTATGAGTAGTGTTTATAATAGTCCCATATTGATTAAATGTTCCAGTTCTCTGTTGCTCAAGGCATCATTGTAGATCAGCATAATCAGCCTTATCTGGAATCTGATGAAAAATAAATAATCTATTACCTTATTCCATACCTGCTGAATCAAATTCTGAATTTTTATAAGACGCCCAGGTTATTTGTAAGCACATTAAAATTTGAGAAGGGCTGGTTTAGAGTATAGACTTTAAAGCCAGAAGGACCTTCTGTGTGTCTAGGCACTGAAAAGAAAACCTGACATTTACAAAGACTTAGTGATGTCAGTAGTGTGCCACGTCGTCCCAATTATGTAACATTTTTTAGCCTCTGTCCTTTTTTCCAGTAGAACAAAAGAAAAAATTAAAAAATGATATGAAATACACTGATCTCCTATGGCAATAGTATGACCAATCTATTTTATCTTAAAACCAGGCATCAAAGCAAGCCCAGTCTGGGAACCAGTGCCTTGTGTGGCTGCTGCCTGACAGGAACAGCCAGACCCCAGCCTGTCCCCATGAATCAGAGCCATTTGCGGATAGAGGATAATGAGAAGGCCACACTAGGAAGCAAACCGAGTCTGGGAACGAGCACCATACAAGGGCAGCCACTGTACTGGAACAGTCAGACCCCAGCTCCTTCCATCATGCAGGCTGGCCAACAAGAAGTACCAATCCCCCTCCCACTCTAAGCAGCTGCCTTATGCAGAAAAACACAGGCTGTGATGATAACTATCCAGGTGAAATGCAATTCGTTGCCTGTGGTGCTTTGTTGTTTCACTAACTTTGCATGTCTGGGGCCTGTGGTCTGATCACAGGTTGAGAGGATAGTGGTACACAGTGTGGCATCTAGGGGGAAGCTCCTTCTGAGGGTTTCAGCCATTGTTGATTCCCTATGATCTTGTTTTGAAAGTCCTGTATCATTTCCAATGTTTTGTTGGGTTGGGTTTTATTCTCTTTCATTTTCTCTGACTATGTCAAATCTGATGGCAGGGACAGCTATTTCAAAGATAGCAAGATTTGTGATGGTTGCAATTTTGGATTTACTTTTGTCTTGTTTTGAAGTCCTTTATTGAATTCATTGTTTTGTTTTTATTTCTGTTATATTCTATTCTGTTTGATTTTTACTATGTCCAAAGTTATCTGCAGCTATTTTGAAGTCATCAAAGGCATTATAGTAAATATTGTCGACTTTGTAATGTTTTGAAATCCTGTATCTCTTGCACTGGTTTGTTTTAATTGGTTTTATTCTGTTTTATCCTCTTTAAAATAAGAAAAAAATACAGGCATCAATTTTGAGTCTTCACTTTTGCCCTACTTCGTACAATCGCCTAACTTTCATGCCTGAAAATTCTCTTTAACCCATCTGCTTTTCTCCATTGTTCAGTTAGCAGCATTTTCTGATTCATCATTATCCTTGCCATTTACCTCACTCCATCTGGACAGCCAGCAACTTAATCTTACTCATCGTTAACCTTGCTTGGGCCACTTCAGTAGCACCTTGACTGAGCTCTAGTAACTATTCACCTTGACCTCATCTATTCTTCACATAACATTAAAATACACACGTTATAATTTTACACATGACATGCCATAGCAGCAAACTAACATAATAACTGATTTGTGAAATGTAATAATTTTCAAGTATAAGCAAAGGAAACTGGATCTCACTTTGTGAATCCTGATTTCATAAAGTTCTCTTGGATTTTGAGAAAGGGGAATGCAAAATGGAAGAATTTGTACATTTGATTCCAGTATCCCCATGAGGATGTTAGTTGTTCTATTCTCTCTCTTTCTCTCTTTTTCTCTCTTTCTCTCTTTCTTTTTCTCTCTCCGTCTGTCTCTTTCTCTGTTTCTCTCTCTCTCTCCTCACTTCTCCACTCCCTCTCTGTGCATATGTTCTTCTCACTCTCCCCAAACCCTTTATACTATGAAAGTGGACATAGATGCAAGTTAGCATACAACCAAGCAGTCAGACTTGCTCTTGAGAGCATTGATAATTTGCCTGGTGTTATTCATCTGTCCTTCATGAGGTCATCCCTACCAACTGTAAAGAATCCTGAACAAACTGACCAAATAATGTTCTTGGCACCTGTATTAATTCAGCTGAATAACAAACCACTACAACATTGTGATAGATATAAACCACAAATTCTTATAGCATGCATAGAACTGTGGGTCATCAGTTTAGGTTAGATTAATCTGGCTATTTCTTATGATTTGATCTAGTTTATCACACTTCTGCTGGGACTCATGCATATTCTTGCAATTTGCTGCCAGATTGACTGGTGACATGGTGATTGTCATGGGAGCATCTCAGAACTTTATATGGCATCTCATCCTCCCGCATAGTAGCTCAGCTTGTTGGTTAGATTTTAGGAACAGTAAGAGGGTAAGACACAATCTATAATCACATTTGAAGTCTCTGTCTATCATAAGTGATGCTATGTACCCATTGATCAAAACAGTCAGATGTTTAGACTGTGGTTTAGATATGGCTTCGGTGTGTGCCCTAAAGACTCATGTGTTTGAAGCTTGGTCCTCAATGTAACAATGTAATGTATTGAGGTGGTGGGGCCTTTAAGAGAGGAATGATTATAATGACACCACCCTCAGAGAGAATTAATGTAGTTCTTACAGGACAACGTTAATTCGCACAAAAGTGCATTGTCATATCAAAATGAGCCTGACCTCAACCTTCTCTCCTACTTCCTGCTGTCTTGCCATTTGATCTCTCACAGCCTTTTCTGCATGCCCTCCTATTATGTGATGCCACTCTTCATGTTTTAGGGCCAACCAGGTGAAGCTAGCTAACCTTGGATTTTCAGACCCCAAAACTGAGCTAAATAAATTCCTTTTCTGTATCTAGTACCAAAACCAGGATTTTGGCCATAGCAGTACAAAATGGGCTATGACACAAGATTAAGCTCAGAGTCCATGTGGGAGGGTTCTACAAAAGGGCATGGATAATGGAAACCATAAGAAAAAATCATCCTTGCAATCAAACCACTAAGCATTTAAAGTTGAGATTCGAGTCACAGTTGGTGACACCAAGGGACTACTATTCTGAAAACCAAGCAGCTACAAGGCATTCTTGGATCACTGTCAATCTTCAACATACTTAACAACTTCAATAGTCTACTCCGTTTCCTTAAAGTCAAGTCAGTCTCTGTTTGCAAGATGAATTCAAGTGAAGCATCCCTTAAGCCATGGGAGGCAGTGGCACCCCTGCCACCCCTGCCTTTTATTTGGGTGTAGCTACTGTGAACCTGAAGTGTTAATGGCTTGGCTCCCATCCATGCTGTATCATCAGGAATCACAAGTTTCAGCATTCGGAGGAGATGTCACATTTTTCTGGTCTTTTGTAAAATTTTATTCATTATGTTTTAGTACCGGAGCAAATAAAGTAAAAGAAAAATAAAGCATGTATATGTTTCCAGAATACAACTGATAAAGAGAACTCTTCATAGTAGCAAACCTAAATTAAAAGCTGTCTAAAAAAGTTATATCAATACTTCATAGCAGATTTCAAACAGATTAATTCAATAAAACCTAGGTTATCTTCTAGAACATTGTTTGAGTATGAACAGCATGTGGAGACACCCTGTGAGGGTTAGCTTTGTTACTCTAAATTTTTAGCTGGGTCTTCACTAGATATGTTCACTATTTCTTTCACTACTTTTTCATTTCTTCTTTTACCTGGGCAATTATTTCTGATTTGAATTTTTCCATACCTTCCCCTAGTTGCTTCTTTATTTCAGTTGATATCATTTCAGTCATTTCAGGTGAATGGATTCTATTTTCTTCTATGTACATGGCTTCTAGGCTTTCTTGAGATGGGCTGGAAGATTGAGATTGCCTTTTGTTCTTTTGTTTGTCATTTTCCTATATTTCTGTGCTTTGCGTGGTGTGCCAAAGCTTCCCCTAGGTGTGTTGGAAATCACTTCCTGCACCCTCAGCTCCTGGGATTGAATGCAGGGTGCTGAGCCTGGCTCTGTTAGGCCTGCAGGAACTTCCGAGCCAAGTGCAGTGCTTCAGGTAGCTGGGTGGGAACTCAACCACTTGGAGCGACAATCTCAAACTCTCTCTGGGCCAACGCCAGTGGGCTGAAAGTCACCCTGTGCAGCACCTGCATCCTGGACTGAAAGAAGCCCACTGGGCATCGTCCACTGAGGCCCGCGAAAACTCCCAGGCTCAGTTCAGTGTCCTAGGGAGCTGGCCGGGAAGTCAACCACTGGGAATGATGGTCTCAAACTCTCCCCAGGCCAGTGCCAGTGGGCTGAATGTCCCCCTCTGTAATGTAATTTCAAGTCAGTGATTGTGGTGCTTTCTGCATTGCCTTGGCTCTCCAAGATTACCTTTGCTCTTCTAGGTCTTTTCTGTTTTCAAATGAACTTTTGGAATGTTTTCTCTAGATCTTGGAGGTGTACTAATGATATTTTGATTGAGGCTGCATTAAATCTGTATAACAGTTTTGGGAGTATGACCATTTTACAATGTCAAGGTATATCTCTCCATTTCCTACCCAAGAGGAAGGCATATCTTTCCATTTTCTGATAGCCTATTCAAGCTCTTTTTCTCTGAGTACTATAATTTTCTATATATACCCAAGAGCAAGGTATAGCTTTCCATTTTCTGATAACCTCTTCAATCTCTTTTTTTCTGAGTACTATAATTTTCTATATATAGATATTTCACATCCTTTGTTAGATTGATTCCTAAGTATTTCAGATTTTTGGATGCTACTGTATGAGCTGTTATTTTCATAATTTTACTCTCAGTGAGTTTGTTATTTGTGTGTAAGAATGCTATTTATTTTTGAGTGCTGACTTTGTATCCAGCTATGCTTATTAACTATAGCAGTCTTTTGGTGGACTTTTTGTTATCTTCCATGTAGAGAATCATGTCATCTACAAATAATGATTATTTGACTTCTTCCTTTCTTATTCTATTCCTTTTATCTCTCTCTTGTCCAATTTCTCTCGCTAAAGTTTCCAGAACTATCCTGAATAGGACTGGTGATAGTGGACATTCTTGTCTTGTTCCTGATTTTAGAGTGATAACTGTCAGTTTTTGTCCATTATTGTGATGTTGGCTGTTGGTTTGTTATAGATGGCTTTTATCAGATTGAGGTACACCATCTATTCTGATTTTTGGTAGGATTTTTATCATGAATGAGTGTTGCAGTTTATCAAAAGCTTTTTCTGCATCTATTGAGATGATCACGCAATTTTTGTCTTTGGCTCTGTTGATATGGTGTATTACACGTATCGATTTGTGTACATTGAACCATCCCTGCATTCCTGAGATGAATCATACTTGGTCATAAGGTATACTCTTCTTGATGATTTGGTGCATTCTGTTTGCTAGTATTTTATTGAGAATTTTGACATCAATGTTCATTAGAGTGATTCCTGATAGTTCCCCTTTTGGTTGGCTCTTTCTGTGGGTTAGATACTAGGGTAATATTTGCCACCAGGAATGAGTTAGAGAGATTTTCTTCCATTTCAAATGCTTCACTGAAGAGTTTAAGGAGTATTGGCATTAAATCTTCTCTAAATTTCTTGTACAATTCAGCTGTGAATCCATGAGGGACCTGGGCTTTTCTCTGTTGATAAATTTTTATTTACATTTTCACTTTCAATAACTGATATTGGGTTTTTATAATTTTTTATCTTCTTGATTCAGCTTTCATAATTCCTACATTTCTAAGAATCTGTCCATTTCTTCTGTGTTTTCCAGCCTATATGAGGAAAGATTTTTGAAGTAGGTACTAATGACCATCTGAATTTCCACAAGAATCTGTAGTAATTTCATCCTTTTCTTTCCTATTTGCATGAATTTGAGTTTTTTCTTTTCATTTCTTGATAAGGTTAGCTAGGGGTTTATTGATTTTGTTTATTCTTTAGAAGAATCAACTCTTTGATTAATTAATTCTTTGTTTTGTTTTCATAGTTTAATTATGTTAATTTCAACTTTGATCTTTGTAATTTCCTGCCTTCTATTTGCTCCTCTTTATTTGGTCTTTATTTGCTCCTCTTTTTCTAGAAGTTTGAGGTGTAACATGAGGTTGTTTATTTGTGCTCATCCTGTTTTCCGGATGTGAGAATTCACTGTTATATATTTCTCACTTAGGACTGTTTTCATTGCATCCCACAGGTTCTGGAATGTTGTATATGCATTTTCATTGAATTGTACATACTGTTTAATTTCTTCCTTAATTTCATTTATGAACCACAGGTTGTTCAGGAGAGTATTACTTAATTTCCATGGGTTTATGTAGTTTTTACAGATTCTTTTGCCATTAATTTCCAATTCCAGTGCACTATGGTCATATAATATGCATAGGCAATTTTAATTTGTTTGCATTTGCTAAAGCATGTTCTATGCGCTAATATATGGTCTATTTTAGAGAACATCCCATGTGCAGCTGAGAAGAATGTGTATTCTGATGGTGTTGGGTGAAACACTCTGTAAACATCTAATAAGTCCATTTGTTCAGAGGTTTGATTAAGTTATATTATTTTTTCCTGAGTTTTGTCTACCTGATCTATCTCTTTGTGACAACTGTGTTAATATATGTTTGCTTTTTCATGTCTCTTAGTATTTATTTATTTTAGAAAGTTTGGTGCTTCTGTATACATTTATGAATGTTATCACTTCATCTTTAATTTTTCCTCTAATGAGTAGGGAATGACCTTTCAGGTGTGAGTGAGGGGTGGCTGAGTCTCCCCTCATGTTTTGGGTGTGGGAGAGCTTGTCTCAGTTTTTTAAAGCAAAGTACTAGCAACATACATTAGTGATAGAGTGTACTTTTGTTTTATTCTCATATTGCAAATAAGTATATGAACAAAAAGTTTTTCATCATCCCACACATATTTTATAGAAATGAGATCACAGTGTTCAGAAACGTATGTACTTATTACCACATATGATACATCTAGAGAACATGTTCTTGCTCATCCAGGCAGTGCCATCTCATGTTTCTTAACAGCTGAATGGAATCCTGGTGTTCTTGATGCACAGTGGACTTGAGATCAAATGGTCAGTGATTAAATTTTAGCTCTGTCACTGTGGATAATTAAAGAGTAAATGACCATGCAAACATCTCAGTCTACTTTAGTCCAAATTAGTTCTCTTATGTGTGGTGCTGTTGACAGTTGGAGCCAGAAAAATTCCTTCTGTTGGTGGCCCTGCAAGATGCTGAGTTACATCCCTGAGTACTCGCTAGATAGAAGCAGCACACATCCCTCCTTTTGGGAACACAGGAAATGATGGTCCTTATGAAATCCTCAGACAAGCATCCATACAATGCCCTCATCCCCTGTGGGTCAGTCTCACCTGTGCTTCCTACTGCATGTAGGTGCAGTACCAGGGCTTCTGAGCCCACATCAGGGTGCAAATGGTTTCCTTCCACAGACAGTGTGCTGTTGGTCTAGGTAATTAGGTTTCACAACATGCACAACTGGATTTTGTGTTGCAGTCATTCTGCCTCAACTTACCAGAGTGCTGGAATTACACTTGTAGGATATGGTTTTCATCCTGACAGGCTCAAAGAGTAAGTTCATGAATACTTTCACTGAATTTTTACAACTTTATATCACTAGTAAGAGTATGAGTTTTGGTAGCTTGTATCATAAATAAGAAATGTTGCATTAGAAAAAAAAAGAGTCAAGAAAAGAGCATACTAAGATGTTCAAAAATTATTTTAATGTATGCCACAAATGTGAAAATAAATAAATATCAGGCCAAAATAGATGTTTAGAGACAATGGCAGACAATTTGAAAGATAAAGTTTAAAAACTGTTAAATAATCTCTACAAAGTCAAAAAAGAATACATACCTAGAAAGGAGCCTCAATTATGACTTGGAAACTTATTATTTTAGCAAAGCCAGTTGGAATTTAAACACGATTTAATGATATCAATATTTCTATCGATTTTTTTCACTTTAGTCATTCAGATAAGTGTTTACATGCTTAGAAGTCTCCTACTATGACATTTTTATTCCCCAAATAATGATGATATATAGAAATGTTATATATTTATTAGCTTTTTGCTCTATTCTTTTGTTAAATGATTTTCAACATCATTTTAGGTATTGGGTTTTCTTTGACTTGCTTCTTGCACTGCAGGTATACATCACAGAGTACATACTTTTCTCAAGCACATATTGATACATTATAAAAGGTGGGCATAGAATCATGAAGCAGATCTCAAAGAATCTCACAAAGGTGAAAACATGTAGGAGTTTTTATCTTACCAGTGTTTAACTTTCTTAGGAGTTCACATAAAAAGATAATCTCCCTAACATATTTGGAATAATATAGACTACAGTTATCTGCAATGAAAAACCATATTATAATTGATACTAAATATCTGTTCAATGATAAGAAATTATACTTGTGATAAATATGATTATGGTATTGTAATGAAATAGAACATTGCAAAGCATATGTATGCTACAACTGAAGAAAGGAAAGAATGCACAACAGGAGATAATCAAGAACATCAAAATTGGTAGATTATTTCTGAGAGCCAATCTGTAGAAATAAGAGTTAGTAACTGTGAGCAATAGCTGTGGGAATAGCCTTACATATGCAGGATGCACGAAAAAAGATGAAGAGTTAATTCTATTAAAACTCTGTGATGATGAGTTAGGGAATTTATATGAAACTATCAAATTACAAAAAGTTAAGGAAACTGGTTGAATAGTTCTATAATGTTTAAATAATTTGACTCAATCATGGAAAATTTTTGTCTGTAATACTTAAATCCCTGTTGGATTCCCTGGAGAACTGCAACAAACATTTGGGAAAAAAAACAATGCAAAAAGGAAACAGAAATATTTGGAACAATCTGTACTGTTGCTAGAATAATACTTTTCTGTAAGCTGATAAGCAGAGGGCATCCTGCTTATCACTCTCCGAGCTTGTCTGACTGGGATGTGCCCCCTGATCTATTGTGAATCCTGCTTCACTGTCAGCCTACCCCATCTCATGGAGTTGCATCTATTCCTCTTTACGTTGTAATAGTCCAAAGAGAGCAAAATAAGGGGCACCTTAAAGAAAAAAAACCTCAAGCCCTGCTTGTGAATGTCCTTATCTTTCACTTACTGTAGTGTAACAGTTTTCCATGGAATTTGGCATGGGCAACCATTTTATCATAGCCTCCAAGACTTTATTAAATACTGGCAATTCCAGAGCGAGGCAAATACAACAAAATATAAACTTCCAAATTTTGGGGATACTCTAGTCGAATTCAGCACAAAATCTTGGAGACCTCTCGCAGTTTATAAAACTTTCTGAGTGTGTTTTTCTATGGGTATTCATCTCATAAGCTATAAAAAACAGAATAACAATAATTAAGAAATAGA
>PVJX010040819.1:0-14985 GCA_004027295.1 Dolichotis patagonum | reverse complement strand
CTATTGAGATAATGCTGGACCTAGTCAGATAATCCAAAACAATCTCCCTATTTTAAGGTCAACTAATTGATGACCTCTATCTCATCTGCAAAGCCCCTTCCCTGCCATCCTAGACTCATGTTTGACTGAAGGACCAGGAGGCGGGGATCATGGGTAGACATCTCAAGAAATATTTTCACTACACAGGCACCTCTAGATCTTGTCCCAGGAAAGCCATTCAGTAGTGTAGATTTTGCAATCTGCGGCCATCTCCCTCCAACTCTCCAAACAGCCTTGTCACTTAGCTTCTGAGGACCTCCTAGGTGGCTTCTTTCCATTTCTCTTGCATGTCAGGGTGCATAGGTCAGCTCCTCTGAGTTCTTTTGCACACAGGAATTACTCACTGCCCCTTGGGTTAGAAAAAGCAGGGCCTGCCTTGAAGCCATATCCATGATCCTTACTTTCCTTAGCAAGTGGAAAACTCAACCATGGACAGACAGATGGAAATGAAGTTCCTGGAAGTGAACTTCACCTTGTAACAGGGATAGGACTCTGCCCATGTGGGAGAGCGTGTGGGTGGTATGGGGATCTGTGGAGATCATGTCACAGGAAAGGATGTGCTGTCCACAGACAGGCTGCAGTGCCACATGAACACGTCCCATCACCCACATGCCCCATGGGCTCTGCTGAGCTGCACTTCACAGCTCCTTCATGGTGCCTGGGAAGCCACATGGCACACAGCCCTCTACAGACCAGCCTCAACAGATGCATTTTTTCCTGATGTGAGGCTAAGTAGAAAAGCGATGCCATTACTGCTGGAAAGCTCAGCTAAAAGGTGCATGTCCTGGGCTGCAGACCCTCCTTTTTTTAATCTCATTAGCCCAGAGACTAGCCTCAGGCCTGCAAGGACTGTGTGGCACTAAGATGCTCCACACCTCAGGGAAGGGCTGAGGGGCACACACTATGGAGAAAATGTGTATTCTGCAGTAATCGGATGGAATGTTTCACAGATGTCTGTTAGGTCCACTGCATCCATTAGTCAAGGGATACAAATTAACAGTTGGGGGAATAGGTTCTACAGTTCTTTTGATGATTGACGACAGTTAGTGATCACATATGTATATTTTGCAATGGCTAGAAGAAAGGATTTTGAATGTTTTATCATAAAGAAACGCTAAATGGAGCTGGGTGTGGTGGTATATGCTTATAATTCCAGGATTCTAGGAGACTGAGGCAGGAGGCTGGCAAGTTTGAGCAAGCCTAGGCAATTTAGCAAGATCAGTCTCAAAAGAGTTGGAGATAGCTCAGTGTGAAGGCCCTGGGTTCAAACTCCAGTACCCCACCGAAAGTTGAGGTAATGGACATGCTAATTTGACTTAATCATTACACAATGTATGTAGGTATCAAAATGTCACATTGTGCCCCATGAACTTGTACAAGTTTTATGTGAATTAAAAACAGAGATAGCTTATATTATGATATATCTAGATGTCCAACCAAAGACTCGTGTGCTCATAGGTGAGGCTTTTTGAAGGTGGCTGGATTAGGGTGTGTGAGTGTGGATAGTGGAAGCCCCACCCGGGGTAAGAGTAGCACAGTCAATAGATTTGTAGCCTGGAAAGAATATAAAGGGGCAGGAAGAAGGCAGGCTTGCTGCTATTGCAGCTGCCTTCTTCCTGCCATGCCACAGTATGTTCTCCTCTGTGATGCCCCTCTATCATACCTCCTTGCTTTGGAACCAGTCAACCATGGTTCCAAACCTCTATAAACTGAGCTCAAATAAACTTTTCATCCTTTAACTTTGGGTGCTTGGTATTTTGTCTCAAAAGAACAGTAAGACTTTGGTACCAGACGAGTAGGGTTGCTGCTGACTACATTGTTCAGGAGCCTCTGGAACTGGCCTGTGGAAAGATTGGGAAGTTTTGGAGA
The DNA here is from genome assembly GCA_004027295.1 of Dolichotis patagonum. NCBI lineage: Eukaryota > Metazoa > Chordata > Mammalia > Rodentia > Caviidae > Dolichotis > Dolichotis patagonum. The sequence goes on along the minus strand of PVJX010040819.1, from coordinate 13,077 downwards.
TGCTGGGTGAAGAAGCAGGCCTAGCATGCTTTCAAATGAACTTGATGCAAGAGTCTGGTCAGAGATCAGAAGACCAGAAGGCTGCTAGAAATGCTCTTGGTAAAGATCAGGCTCAAAGGGTTTCACTTAGGAACAAGGACTGCATTAGAGTTTAAACTCCAGAGCATGTGTGTTATGCTCTACCTGAAAACTTGTCCGCATTTTCCTTGTGTCCAGAGATTTTGCCTAAGATTGAGATTAAGTTTGGCAGACTAATTAATCTGGTAGAAAAAATTTCAAGACAGTCTAATATTGAGAAGGTGGCATGGCTACTACCAGGGGCTTTTAGTCAGCTCTTTCTTGAGAATCAAGAGCAAGGAGCCCAGCAAAATGATTAAACAAGTTTTGAGTTTGGCCAGAAAGGAAGCTCCAGTAAAGCTGTAGACTTTAAAGACAGAGCATAGCAGAACTTGGTTGCTAAGAAGAAAAGATGACTTGAGGGCATCACAGGAACCAGTAGGACTCCACCCTTTTCAGCCTCAAAATTGCAAAGGTGCAAGATTCATTTTGAGAAGAGAGACCCAGAGCACCATGTTCCATAATGATGGCAGCCTAGGGAATTTGTTGCTCAGGAATGGATTTAGAGTGCTCAGCAATATGGGTACTCAACCCTACAGTCAAGAGACAAGGGGCCTTCTACTGCTCCAGCTGGCAGCAGACCTTGGTGTCATCAATGTGGTACTGGTTTTAGGTGCATGCACAATGCAAAAGTGTGTCCAGGATGATTTCTACCCAGATTTCAGAAGAAGGCCTGCGAGCCCAGGCAGTATGCTCCTGAGAAGGCAGTGTATGAAGCTGTGTGTGAAGTCAAAGGTTCAGAGGAGAACCCAGAACATTGGAAAAGCCAGGAACATGGATCATCTGAGTAAAGGTGCAAGAAGCAAAGCTACCTCAAGAGAAGCTGTGGGAACTATGAACACTGTAGGGGTGGGGCCACCCAAGCACTTTGGAGTTCACATCTTGTCACAGATTGCCTCAGATGCTGGACACGGAACTACAGAACTTAATGTTTGCTCTGCTGGATTTTGGACTTGCTTTGATCTTGTTTCTTTCTATTCTCCTATTTGTACCTTTTGGAGTAGAAATGTCTATCTTGTGCTATTGTGTGTTGGAGGTGTTTAACTTCTTTTCATTTGCACAGGGCTCATAGCTAAGAGTTTGCCTTGCATCTGAGGAGACTTAGGACTTGGACTTTTCAGCAATGCTGAAATTGTTAGGAATTCAGTACCTCTTGGAGATGGAAGAAATGCCTTTTGAATAAAGGGATGTGCATGAGTCTTTTGGAGGCCAGGAATGGAATGTCATCTAGATGTCCCCCCTAAAGCCTCATGCAGTCATAGGTGGGGCTTTTCAGGGCTGGTTGGATTACGGTGTGTGAATGTGGATTAAGGGTGTGGATAATGGAGGCCCCACTGGGGTATGGGTAGCACCAATCAATAGGTTTGTAGACTGGATGGAACAGCAGGCAGGCTTGCTGGCTGCTGCTATCTGCTGCCTTCTGCCTGCCATGCCATGGACTGTTTCTCCTCCTGAGGCCAATCTGCCATCGCACCCTGCTTTGGAACGAGTCAACTATGGACTGAAACCTCGTAAACTGTGAACCAAAATAAACCTTTCCTCCTTTAACTTTGGGTGTTGGGTATTTTATCTCAGCAATGAGAAAAGTAACTAAGACATTTTGATTTTAATGATGTACTGCAGGCTGCATTACATTGACCGCTTGTCTCCCCCAGAGGCAGGACTGATGCCTGGGCAGCGTTTGGAAATTTTGCAGTGTGAAGATTCGCTTTCCTCTTGGCCCTCTAACAAAGATGCTGCTTTGGTTTTTGAAGGTTTTGGTGTTTAAAAAAACACTGTTTCAGTGAAAAACTCCTTACGATTGGCTCCTGTATAAATATTGTACTTCCAAATCATTATTGCCCAGGTGTCCTAGTTAAGTTCTTTCTAATTAATGCCATCATTTTCACAAAAGCCTCTTTCCAGGATAGTGAAGACCATCAGCTGAGAGCGCCCAATGTTCAATCTAGGTGAGGTTGTCAGATAATGTTTTCTCATCAATGGTTCTGCATCTTAATATTGTTTTAACAACTGCTGTCGTACTCTGTCTAAAGCAAGGCAGACTGCTGGCTCTATCAGAGATCAGGAAAGATTATCCCCATCTTAACACGAGTGTCCCAGAGACTGTGAGACAGGCAGACCTCCCAGGGCACCGGCCCTTCTCTCTCACAGAGTAGCAAGTATGAACCAAGTGGTTTCTCATGCTTTCATCCACCTCCGTGTGGCACCTCCTAGGACTCTGCAAGCTCCGTGGAGGCAGGGCGTCCTCTGTGCCCTGTGTGCGCTGTGTCCTGAGCGTCCAGAGCACAGCCTGACAGCCAGGAGGGCCTCGGGTGAGTGAACAGAAATTAAGCACACCAAAAAGTACAAAAGCAGAAACGACATATGTAGCTGTAGTAGAGAATAAACAAATGTTACCACTCTGCCATGTTTACTACGGATCTCCCAAAGTACTGTGCTTAGACCTGAGGCCCCATGCCTCTTGCTGGCTATTGCTCACATGGTAAATCATGGCATTTAAATCGTTCGTATTACTCTCATGCATTTCCTACAATCTTACCAAATATGTCCGTACCCAAAGGCGCACTGTTTTGCAGTGTATAAATACTATCACGCTGCACGTATCCTCCTGCAATCTGCTTTTCTCCACTTGTGCCTTGGGTATAAGCAAACCTTAGAGCCTGCATTAGTTGCCCCGTCACGCACATAGAACTGAAGAGTTTACTTCAGAGGCAGGTAGTTATCTTCAGCTTCACTACTCTTAAGCTAATCTCTCAAGAGTCTCTGCAATTTCCACCTATCCACATTATAAGAGTTCCTGACCTTGTAAATCTTCACTAATACCTGCAGTTCATGCTTAAGTGCCCCCGTTTGAAGATATGGTTTCTTTTTATATCAGTGAGATTGACGATTCATTCATACATATGTATGAATACACACTGATTATTTAAGTTCTCCTAAGAACTGCTGTTCATATCATATGCTCATTTGAACACAATGCCATCTATCTTCCTTGATCTGTCTGTAGATGTTCTTTTTTTTTTTTTTTGGTACCAGGAATTGAATTCAGGACCTCATGCTTGCCAGGCAGGCACTGTGCCGCTGAGCTAAATCCCCAGCCTGAGATCCCAGAGTTCTTGCATTGGAGACTGAATTCTCAATACATCGGTGGTGAGAGGCGAGGCTTGAAGTGGGGACGGGGTTGCCCACCAGCACTGTCCTGCAGAGAGACCGCCAGGGTGATCACAGGAGTGTGGGTCACTGTGGGCGTGAGTTCCCAACAAAGGGTGCATATGAAATACTGAGAATATTATGGAAGTAACAAATTTTAACAAATTTCATAAAATTTTTATGATCTAATGCAAAAGCAGAAATGAAGGAGAACAATTAATTAGAAAATTTAATAAATATACTTCCCAATAACTTGTGGGGCAAAATAGAAAATGTAATAGAAATCAGAATTAGAATTTTTTATGTGTTGTGCTGGGCCTTGCACATACCAACTATATGCTCTACCACTGAACTACACACCCCCAGCCAAGTCAGAAAATATTTTAAACTGAGTGATATTTAAAAACCTCTAGATTGAAAATATATAGTCTTAAACTGGTATTAGGCCCTTTGTTGGCCTCAGTATCTTTATTTTAGCTTTATTCTTGAATTGTAGTTTATTTGCAAGAAGAATTTTTGGTATTTTGAATTTTGGTATTTGAAGCTTTTTGTCTTCTGGCTTCCACTGTTATTGGTAACAAGTATGCTTTTAGTCTAATTATTCCATGGTGAATTCTTCCCCTATGTATCTGTGTTGTTGTTGTTGCTTTTAATAGCGCCTACTTTTCTTTGGTGTTTACAGTTTCATCACTATGCATGGTACATTGTGATTGTTGAAAATTCAGATCTTTCAGCCAGACGTGGTGCCACATCCTTGTAATCATAGCACTCAGAAGGCTGAGGCAGGAGGATCACTAGGAATTTGAGGTCAGCCTAGGTTGCACAGTGAGTTCAAAGCTAGCCTGAACTACACAGTAAGACCCTGTCCCCCCTCCTCCAATCAGATCTTTCAGTCAATTCTGGAAAATTTCAGTCATTGATAAACATTATCTCATTCTTTTTTTAGTTGCTCTCTCTTTTTTTCTTTTTTGAGGCAAGCTTTCACTATATGGTTCAGGTTGGCCTTGAACTTACTTTGTAGCTTAGGTTGGCCTTGAATTTGCCACAATCCTCCTGCCTCAGCCTCCTGAGTTGTATGCCACTACACCCGGCTCTGTTTTCTCTGCTTAATGCCTATTAAACAAATGGATGGTTCTTAAATCTATGTATGGTACCCACAAAATGGGTACCTATTTTTAGGTTATTTCTCAATTTATAGATTTCCAAATTTATAGACTGATTTATAGAAATTTGAACTCCAAAGCCAGATAAGGTATAGTTCCAAGACTGCAAATCCTCAGGAGTTTTCCCCTCACCTTCCTCAGCCCAAACACAGACAGAGTTCAGTGGAATCAGAAGTCTTCTCTACCACTGAATGCACTGTTCTTAAGAGCCTCAACTTTGAGTAAGACCTTCAGTTCCATCTCCACGGCTCGAGGCTCAGTGCTTGATTTTCTGTTTCCAAGTGGGTGACAACAACTTTTGCTGCTATGTTTTCCAGGCTCAAGACCCATTTCCTCTCTCTCTGTGGGTTCTGTATCAGCAAATTCAATAGTCAAGCATCAAACATTTGTGAAAAAAACTGCATCTGTACAAACTTTCTCCTTGTCATTATTCTCTGAACAGTGAAGGGCATTATATTAGACATTATAAGCCATCTACAGATGATTTAATGTATATGAGGCATATTAAGACCCCTTCCATGGTGCCAGTTATTGGGGACCCCTGCAGTGGGTTATGGTGCACAACAGGAAAGGAAAGAAAGATCAAGAGAAGAAAGGATAGCATGTCAGTTGACAATTCGTGGTCCCCAACAGGGAGATGTGGTAAGTGGTGCAAATGCACCATCATTTCCCATAAGGGGTGACGGCATCTGTGAATTCTGGTGTCTGTGGGCTCCTGGAATCAGCCCCTTGGACACTAAGGGACAACTGCAGGTGATAACTAGCGCATCTTGAGAACCCCTTAGTGCTGTACCTGGGAACTCTCTTCTACTTCTCTGAGTTTAGCTGTGCAGTTAATTCTTGCTGTACTATATCCAGTACACTGAGGGTTTTAGACCATGAGGGTTTTAAATGTGTCTCAGTTCACTGTCTTGCAGAACTAAAAGTTTTAATTTCATCTTTTCCAATCCACCAAAGGTGGCTGAACAACAGCTCATGAGCCTGTAGACTCATTAAGAAGCCAGCAACAAGAAATTAAATGAAATCTTCCTCTGTTAAATTTCAGGTGAAATGTTTTCAATTTTTTTTTTACGAATACCCAAACACATCTATTTACCAGTGCTTTGCACACAGCTTTAAAGTTTACAAGACATACTTTCTCCTGAGCCACAGATTACTAGGAAAAATAAAAGAACTGAGTTGAGCATGAAGAAGCATAAATTTTGGAGATGGTACATTTTATTAAAAAATAGAGATAATAAAACTGCTATCAGCTGGGCGTGGTGGTACATGCCTATAATCCCAGCACTTGGGAGGCTGAGGCAGGAGGACTGTTGCAAGTTCAAGACCAGCCTGGGCTACAAAGTGAGCTCAAGATCAGCCTGAACTGCTAGTGTCTCAAAAGGCCAAAAACCCAAAAAACCAAAAACCCATAAATAAACAAAACCCTCAGACAAACAAACAAAAAAAAATAACTGCTATCAAAGATTTGCTCAAAATCTTCGCTGCAGCTACTGTCTTGGGACCCTTACTTATGTGAGCTGACCTCCTCTACCTTTTCTACTCACAGTTTCTGACCACAGTTACTAATATAAAATGATGACCTAGTGCTAGGTGATGACCGTCAGCAATGGCTCTTGCGGAAAACTGGAGAAAAGAGCAAACACAGATGAGGCATCCACCATGTGCCATGTATTAAATCAGAAACCTTACATTCAAGGGAGAAGGGGCAAAGGAATGCAGGGAAAGGAGGGAAATGATAAAAAAAAAGAAGAATTAAGATATATTATGCCAGGTAGGTGCTTTTGCCGCTGAGCTATATCCCTGGCCCTAAGATATATTATGTACAGGTACACATTTCCTATGATGAATGTGACCATTATGTGTGTCAAAAGTATACCAATAAAATTAATTAACAAAAAAGAAACCTTACATTCATCTCTCAAGCTGATGAACTGTCATCTATTCTGCTGAGGAGATGAGAAAACCCTCACTCGAGACCAGCTAATTCACCCAGGCCACAGAGTTACCAGAGCAAGAACCTGAAATCAGAAGAGCCCACTTTGAAGCTCAATCTACCTCTACTTTATTACAAAACATTCACCATTGCTGACATTTAATCAGCAAAGAATAAAAATTAAATCACTGTCTCTAGTTTCAACTAAGAAATAAGGAAGAGATGGACTGAAGGTGCTTATGATGAAAATGCAAAAATATTACAGCAAATAAGGTTTGCCACTTAACCCTTGACTTTCAGAATAATTTTCTCAAAAGAATTCTCACTTCTCTCCCCTGAGGAGGGCTGATACCAATTCATTTTATGCATAAAAATTCTGTTGACTCTGCCAAACTTTCAAAGCTCATCTCAAGTCAAAACCCCAGTCCCTAACAACTCTGGGTCCCCACGTGCGACAAAGACCAGCAAGCCCAGGGCGAGGGGGCAAGGGGCAGGAGGGAGGGCCACCATCCAGCCGGGTCTGGCAGCCAAGCCAGCGCAGAGGGCTCTGCTTTCTGCAACTGCCTTCCTTGCCTTCTGAGAGCCACAATGCTGAGTTCAGGACCCTCTCCAGGGCCCTGAGAGTCCTAGTCCAGGGCAATGGCTCCTGGCTCAGGCAGCTCAGGGGATGATTTTCCAGACTCTCAAGTCCTTTTGAGAAGGGTTGCACAGAGAACTTGCTTGGTGCCCACTGGGTCACCACTGGGTCACAAGGAGCAAAACAAAAACAGACCATGAGCCTTCATCAAAAGGCTGACAGAGATGAGCCTCACATAACACAGAGTGTACAAATCACACCAGCAGAAGCATCAAGGGCAGATGACCTGCATGTACACAGACACACACGCGCACACACACACAGTCCTGAAGGAAACAGAGCCAGCCCTTCATACCTGCAGGTATGCTGGCAAGGCAAGGAAGGCAGCTGCAGAAAGCAGAGCCCTCTGCGCTGCATCTGTGGATTTGACCAAACCCAGATCACAAATATTTGGGGAAAAAACTGTGCCTGTATTAAACATGAACAGACATTTTTCTTGTCATCATCACCTAACCAATATAACTATTGACACAGCACTTATGTATGATGAATAATCAAGGAATGTGAACATTATGTACTGCAAACAGATTAATAAAAAATAAAGTATATAGGAAGATGTGCATAGGTTCTATACAAGTAACACACCATTTTTATGTGGGACTTGAGCATCCATTCGGTGTCCATGGGTGTCCAAGAATCAGCCTCAGTGGATACTGAGGGACAACCATGTGCCAAAAATCAAATTGTGAGGAGGGATGATGGGTAATTCCTGATTATTCATTCTTCTTGTTCATTCTGATTTTTTTATTACTTTGATTGTCATATTCAAAGCTAAAAATATAGTGTACTTGTTACTCTATAAAAATATACTACTTATGATGTAGTATATTTTCCTACCATAAACATCCTACTAATATAAAACTGAAACTATAATAGAGGATAATCTTGTTCTAGGGACTCACAGTACATTGAGAACAACACTACAATTGAAATGCCATTCAGGGGCTGGAATGTAGCTCCATGGTAGCGTACACAGTTAGTACGCACTAGGCCTTGAGTTCAGTTCCCCCACAAAATCTCATTCAAACTCATCAGAAATATTCAAGCTTTGTAAGTACTGTGACTCACCACATTTATTCTTAGAAGATCATAATCAGAACAATACAAAGAAAAATAATTGTCATGGAAGAATACGAAGATGGGTGGAAGATACCCATTCTGGTGCTTAAAATTCCAAAACACTGGGAATGACAACCTCAGGGCTCTTACTAGGATACTGATTAAAATATTACGAGACACTCGTCAAGTGGACTTATAGGCAGCTCACATGGTTGAGGAACATTGAGTGACATCCAGAGAATCCCACAATGTACTAGTAAGTCTAGCAGGGATGGGGGAATAGGTCATGGAACAAAACACATATTGCAAGCTCTATTTTGTTAATAAAAAGTTCATATAACAAAATATTAGTAGTGTTTCTGGGTTGTGAGATTTCTTCCTAAACTTCTATAATTAGCACATAATATTCTTGTAATAATACCAACCCATAACAGCAAAATCTTCCCATCTTCAAACTCCTGAGTTCAATCTCATTTCTTTGTGTCTGTGGATTCGTGCTTCATTCTTTATTACTGTCATGTTCAAATCTAAAAATGTAATGTATTTCTGTTATTTTATAAAAATATACTATTTATGATACAGTATGTTTTCCTACTGTAAATACCTTACCTCTAATATAAAATTGAAAACACAATAGAGGAAAATATAATAGAGGCGAGTCTAACTTGTAGCCTAGGTGCTGCCAAAATGGGGCACTACTTACTGTGATGCAGCTCTAGAGCTTGAGCGCTGGTCCTCTGAGACCAACGCGGGTTTTGCCTCTGAGGCTTCTGCGGCCTCCTCAGGGCTGCCCTGGGACAGCAGCCTCCTGACACAGGTTAGGGTGTAGGTGAACTCAGGTCTTCTGAGTGCTCACTGGACACAGACCAACCAACGTGTCCAAAGGAAACACATCTGGCTTGTTTTTCTACCAGATATTCTTCCATCCATTCCACAAATTTATTCTGTATTATGTGCCAGGTTAAGCACTTTATACCCTACTTCCTCTGATCCTCATGAAAACTCTCAAAATCACATTATAATTCTGATTTTACAGTGAGACAGCTGCATGCAGAGTATCAGGTCACTTGTCAGCCGGCCACAGTGAGTCACGGTTGGGATCCGGATCCTGTGTCTGTGTGGGTCCCCAGGCCAGCAACTTTAACAACAGCCCATTATTTGTCTCCCATGTTTTTTATTTTTCTTAAATGAGAGATCAGACTTGATGCTTGGAACACTGATTCATATCTTTCACCTCATTCATGAGCTGCTACTGCATTAAAAGCTTACCACCAACGTAGCTTTGACTGCTGAAGTCTGCAAGAGCTCAGTCCAGGGACCCAAAAGCACAAGGGTTAGGAAAGAGCCATTTAACAGTGCATCAGAATCCACTGTCTTGTCCCTTGAGGAGCTCCTGCTAAAACTTGAGAGACCTGGGGCACCTCCCCAGCTCTCAGAGTTGCCTCCTTGTGAGCTGCATGGATGTGTGCAGGGCTGGATGGCCCTGCCTGCCCCTCAGACTCCTGCTTCCCGGGCAGCCACGTGGGCTGAAGCACGAGGTGAGGGCACTGCATGTCATGGGCCACTATTGTGGCCAGGCACAAAGCTGTGCTCCTGACCAATGGTCTGGAGCCTGCTGGAGTGCTATGGTGCATACAACAACAGCGGGAGGGATAGAAAAACTGGAGTCAGTCCACTGATTTGGGGGAACACATCTAAGAATTTTCAATTCCCTAGTACTTTCCAGGACTGAGAACACATTCCTCACAACTCCACCTCTCTCACCAGAACAGAGCACTCAGGGCACTGCCCATGAGGAAGGAAAGGAAGAGGAGAAAGTGCTTCAAAGTCTGCCAACTGACCAAAGGGACCAGGGAGGGAGGTCTTGGACAGCAGGGACTCGCAAGGCAAATTCCCAGTTTCCTGTGCATCTTGCTTTGAGCCATTTAAAATGCTGCCTTATGTGTGTGTGTGTGCAGGGGGGCGTGTGTGTGTGTATAAAATGTGGGTGCAACATGAGGCAAGGTGGAGGCACAGATGAAATGCAATGTGCCCTGGAGGCAAGGCTCCTTCTTTCTGCTGGGCCCTGCCTGCTCGTGCGGGAGGCAGAGCTCTACCTTGAGGTTGCTGCTCCCACCGCACCTCTGGACATGTCAGCTGTGCTCTGCTCTCCTGTAGTTCACAACCCTCCTGGCCAACCACCAGCCTTGCTGCTGGCAGAGGTGTTTTTCCCCTTCAACACCTTAGCACCATGTCTGGGCTACACTTCTAGCAATCTGTGTCTTCTCCGCCTCATATGTATAAATAGCATTTTAAAATGAGCCCAGAAGCCCTGCTGTAGACACCTTGCGGCGCGCTGTCTGACTAGCTCACACAGGGACTCAGATGATCACACTTGTCACAGGAGATGGGATTCGCCTGTGGGCTCTGAAACTGTGAGTAAGCCTGGCCACCTCTGTGTGGATGGACTGCCACATCTGCTCTTGCACGCCTCGAGCAGCTCAGGCGACTGAGGAGTCACTGCTTTCCCGATGAAGGCCGATGCAGAGAGAAGGCAGCAAAAATACACACAAAACACACACACCAGCACACAGATGCAACATGGACACTACACACATCATGTATACAACCCACATACACATGTATCCATCCCGCATAAACCACCTACCCACATGCACAGCACACACTGTACACATATGCATGATCACACACACACATGTATATACAGAACTGTCCGGCTCCCAGGCTGTTATGACTTATACCTAGATGTCCCTCAGCACCTCATGCAGTCACAGGTGGGGTTTGTCGGAGGTGGCTGGATCCAGAGTATATGGAGTTGGGATTAAGGGTGCCCCACCCTGGCTGGAGTATAAGGGATGGAAAGACAGCTGCTGCTGCTTCTGCCGTTTCTCTACCTGACTGCTGTTGCCTCCTGCCTGCCCTGTGATGTCTCTGCCTTGGAGCCAGCCATCCATGGATTGAAACCTCAAAGCCATGAGCCAAAGAAACCTTTTCTCTTTTAACTTTGGGTGTTGGGTATTTTGTTTCAGCAATGAGAATAGTGACAAAGACACAGGCTCTCTGTAGGCCAGACTGCACTTCAGTTTTTATGTTGAGACTATTCTTCAGCTTGAGTGAGCCCCTCTTACCACACCCTGCTTGCTTTAGTCAGTGGGAGCCATTTGACTGTCTGTAGTCTTTTCAGTCTTTTAGAGTTATAAAGAGCTGTCTACTTCATTTTCTTAGACTCTGACTTTCCACATTGGCCCTCACACTACCTCCTCCCCTCACAGTGAATCAGGTGCAGTAGCTGGTGTTGGCTGATCTTAGTGACCATCATTCAGGTCTTTCACAACCCTGTACCTGAAAGCCTAACCTTCAGAGCTCAGAGCCCACGAAAGCATGCAGTAGTCCACACACCGGTGCAAACAGGACCTTAAGCACTAAATCAACATTTCCCAAGTGTTTCTCAGAGAATGATTTCTACAACATGCATGTACACACACAGAAGTCCGTGGCACTGTTAGGAGGTGCCTCGATGAGGCCTTCACATCACTGAGAGTGCACCTTGAGAAAGGACTGTGTGATGTCAGTCTCTCTCTGACTTCCTGTTTGTGGGTCTAATCTCTTATACATGCATGTGTGCATTGCTGCCATGAGCTTTTACCATTTGTAGCTCTTGCAAGATGCCAAACAGAAGGGGATATCTGATATTAGATCTTAAAGGACCAAAGCTGTTCTTCTAAACTGTTTCTCTTTACAGTTATCTACCTCCAGAATTTTCCTTCAGTAACACAAAACTGACTACTACAATCCGTTAAGACTGAGGGTCACGTCCCCTAGGAGGTGCTCAGCATGACTCAAGCTACTTCCCTATGCACTGCCCTGGATAGCCTCACCACACATCAGTTTTCTCGTTCCTTCTCTGGAGATCAAACAGGACCCTCAGACCACAAGACACACAGGAACCACCATGGAAATCAGGCAGACCTGAGGTCAGATATAAGCCCAGCTATATGATGTGACTGTGAAGGGCCCAGGACTTGGCCACTGGCAGCCCCTTTCTTTCCGGGGAAAGAGGATGACACTGAGCACTCACAGTTAAAATGGCTCCTGCCCTTCTCATCCACTTCATCTACTCCCGACTGTAGCGATCTACCAGGAAGAGAGCTGACCAAACACCAGGCTGGGAAGTCAAGACCACCTGACCAGTGGCTTCCAGCGACCCAGGGTTGGTTTCCATCAGGATGGTAAGACACAAGGATACGGAAATGACTGCTGTGAAGAAGTTTTCATTTGCACATCTCTACACAAAATGGAATGGTACTGTGGACTACAAACAGCACCAGGACAGGTCAGGTCAGGAGGCCGAGGCGGTGGGGGAGAACAGGAACAGGAGCCTTCATTGTGGTTTCTGTGGGAAGGGCCATGTGGGAGAGAAAGCAGATCTATGAGTTGTCTCAGTGGCTCTGGGCTGCACTTGCCAGCCCTCACTTCTGGTACCCAGCTCTGTGGTGATGAGGACAGGCTCGATGGCCCAGCCCAAGAGGGCCCTACACAGAAGCTGCTGGGGACCCAGGCTTCAAAGTGGTGGATCTGCACTTCACAAGTGAGCTCTGGGTAAATGTTTGCAATCTCTAGGAACCAGCTAGCTTACTGGTGGGTAAAGGGCAGTCTCCCCAGGGATTGGCAAGGCCCAGGTTGTCAAAGCATCAGGAAATACGGTGTAAAAAAGTCAGGGAACACAATCGACTCCCTGTGCCCTTGGAGGAACTGGCCCTGGCCCTCAATGGTAGTTGTATCTCAAACTCAGTGTGTCTGGGTCTGAACTGGGCACCCTCCTCCCTACCGTGTGCGTCCTAGAGTGCTCAGCAGCATCTCCATCCGGTGGAACCCAGCAGATGCCTCCCTGTTCTCTGCAAGGTGCCCCCAGGCCTGCTGCCCATCCTGCGCTGCTGGTGATGTACAGGCTTCACTGCCAGCTCTTCAGAGTCACCTGCAAGCAGTGGCAGAGGACCAACTGCCTCTGTCCAGCC
>PVJX010040818.1:0-14985 GCA_004027295.1 Dolichotis patagonum | reverse complement strand
CCATCAACTGAGGAATGGATAAAAAAGTTGTGGCATTTTTATACAATGGAGTACTACTCACCTATAAAGAATGATCACATCGAGATATTTATAAATAAATGGACATGACTTGAGATCATTCTCTTAAGTGAAATAAACCAAACTCACAAGGGTAAATACCATATAATCTCCCTAATATTAGATTTGATAATAGTATATAAGACTTTATGGTAAGCATGAGGCCCCATCCCATAGCTTCGAAGTCTTTCAAAGTTTTAAATCATCAGTTGGAATGGTTTTATCTCGTTTTGTTTGACTATATCATACGTGATGATATGAACAGCTCTTTTGAAGAAAACATTATGACAGCTATTGCTGATTTAATATTATCCTTGTTAGAAGTCCTACCATGCTTTTTTTATTCTATTACCGTTGGTTCTATCTACCACATTGTGTCTTATTGGAATTTGAATATGTGTGATAGTTCAAACAAATTTTTTTCTTTTTTATCAAAAATGAGATATTATAGTACCCATTGATCATTTTCTCTTATTCGGTTCAGAAAGCCCTGTAATTCTTTCACTATATGCATGGCTTTATACTATTGTGTTAAGTTTGATATTATTGTAATTTAAACTATGCTCAACTATAGCAGAGTAAGAGATATGGTGTTAGATACTGTTGATGTCCAGTTGACTTAATGTAAAGTACTGTGTTGCCTATGTTGTCCTGTTCTGATCTGCTCTGTACTGCCCCCTTTTGTTTTATTCTCTTTTAAATAAAAAAAATAAGGAATTATATCAAGGGACATATGTCATGGTTTATGTCAGTGGCGCCCAAGCCTCATCCAATTATGAACTCCATCAAATCTAGTGTTTGTGATTGGTTTGTTTTCTAGCACTCAAATTTGGTGGTGTGAGTGCTACACGCTCCTCAGGGTGGAGCCAGCATATGATGCAATGGTGGAAAGAAGGCATGCCTCACACTTTTGCTTTCACTTTTGCTGTTTACCGTGGTCATGAAGTGCTGTCCCACCATGCCACACTGCCTTGGAGCCAACTGAGTATGGACTGAAATCTGCATGAACTGTAAGAAATAAACCTTTCCTTCTTTAATGTTGGGTGTCAGGTATTTTATGTCAGCAACGACAGTGAAAAGTAACTAAGACAACATATAAACTGATATAGAAAAAATAGACCTCATAATAAGTCTCTAGTTGCTATAAATCACTGCTGCTAAACTTTTACTTTCTGTTTACTCCTAAATTCATGATAAAAAGGCCACACCATGAAGACTCTTTACTGTGCTCTATAGGATTAGGATTCTGGAATATGAAGGGCCAGAAAAATTTTTCTGCAGATGGCCATATATTAAGTGTTCTGGTCTTGTGGGCCATACTTCTGCACCACCCCCATTATTATTGTTAGTCATTTGTGTATATTCTTTTAAGATATGTTGTAATGGCTTAAATCTGAAGTGTCCCCAAAAGACTCCTGAATGTTCAAAAGGATTCCAACTTATGGCCTAGTGAGGTGATTAGATCATGGTGATACTATCTTTATCAGCTGAATGTGTTGTGAGGAGGTGGGACCTGGTTGGAGGAAGTAGGTCATTGGGGACATGACCCAGAAGAGTATATCCTCCCCCTAGCTCCTTCTTCTCTTTCTGGTTCTCTTCTTTCTCTATGTTTCCTGGGTGCCAAAAATAAGCTACGTTTCTCCACCATGCTGTTCATGCCTTGGAACCAACTATGGGTTGAAACCTTGGAAACCATGAGCCAAAATAAACTTTTTCTCCCTTAATTCATGTATGTCGGTTATTTGGTCCCAGCAACAGAAAAGAGCCTAATAAAAATGTCTGTTCATATTCTTTGCCCATTTTTAATTGGCTCATCTGTTTTCTTGCTATTGATCTGAGTTCCTATTATATTTTGGATATTAAGCCCTTATCAGATATGTGGTTTGTAAATATTTCCCCCATTCCGTAGTTTATCTCCTTACTCTGTTAACTGTTACTTTTGCTGTGCAGAAACTTTTTAGTTTAATGCAAGGTCATATGTCTATTTTTGATTTTGTTGCTTGTACTTTTAGTATTATGTCCAAACATCATTGTCTAGGCCAATGTAAGGAAGCTTTTCCTCTGCTATATTATAGTACAACAGAACTCACATTTAACTTTTTAACCCATTTGAATTGTTTTTTGTATATATGAGGCAACAAGGGTCCGGTTTTATTCTTCTGCATATAGATACCCATTTTTCCAACATGATTATTGAACAAACTGTCTTTTTCCCATTGTGTTTGTGACACTTTTATAGATCAGTTGACCATAAATGCATAGTTTATTTCAGACTTCTTTATTGTTTCAGCTTATGTTTTTTCTGTATATTTTATTTTTTTCTTTAATTTTGAAAGACATTTTTACCAAGTATAAAATCCTCATTTGAAAACTTATTCAGTTATTTTTTACTGTATCTTGATCAGTTTTCCTCTCCAGATCTGGAAAGTTTTCTGTCATAATTTCTTTAAATGAGTTTTCTGCCTTGTTATCTTCTTTTATCCTTTCTGGAACTATCCTAATACACATTTTGTTTCCATTAATGGTGTCTTTTAAGTCATATCTTTGCTCCTCCTCATCAGTTTTTCTTTTTGTTCCTCTGACTAGGTAATTTCAAATGAATTACTTTTGACTCAGTGATTCTTCTACGTGGTCCATTCTGCATTTGAAGCTCTATATGGAATTTTTCAGTTTTCATTGTATTCTTCATTTCTAGGATATTTTTGTTTGATTATATGTTGTTTCTGTTTGTTGAATTTCTGATACTCTTCATGCTGTTGTTTTCCTGATTGTTGTTTATCTGTGTTCTACTGTAGTTCACAGATTTTTTTAAAAGGTGATTAGTTTAAATTCTTTGTCAGACAGTTGGTAGATCTCCAGTTCCGATGTTCCTTATGCTTTATTTAATTACTTTGTTTATGTGTGTTTTGAATCTTTGATCTCTTTTAATCCTGTGGTCTTGAATCAGTGTCTTCACATATGATGATGTAGGTACTTCTTTCAGTCCTTACAAACTAAATTTTCAGTGAAAGCACTTCACCAGTCAGATCATTTACCTTCTTACTGCTAGAGTCTTTAGGTTGGCTAGCCTGGTAACTGGATCACTGTGTAGTCAGGCCCATCACCTGGTCCACATCCTATATTCTGGTGCCTGATCCATAGATACAAGCCTGGAGTCTGGGTTCACAATGACTGCTGAGTGCTGTAGTGTACTAAAACTGGATTGGACAAAGGTAAACTATTGTTTGTGACATAAGCCAAATATTTCAAGAGTTTGGACCCTAGGTTTCCTGGCACGAGCCTGGACCATTTCTTCCTGAAGCCTAGGAGTATGGGGATTGAACTGGCACTAGGGAAGGCTTAAAGATTTATTTCATGGGATCACCCCCAAGGTCTTGGTCTCCAAGGGCCAGTTTGGAGCTAAGGCAGGCTTGTCTGGAACCATAGGCAGAGGTGGGCCTGGAACATATATTTTCTATGACAGTATATTTTCTATTTTATTATGCTGTTGAAGTGCAATACCAACTTAAGAACAAATGAACATGGCTGTTTTTCAATAAAACTTTATTTACAAAAACAGGCAGGTTTAGACTCATGAACTACAGTTTGACAACCACATAGCATAACTTTAAGAATTTAAATTCATATTTGATTCACTAACTTAAAGATATATTTCATACATATTGTGTATTTTATTTAAAGATATTCTGTTTATGGCATACATATAATGCTGAAAGTTTACAAAGTGTGTTTGGAGGAATAACTAAAGACAAATTTAATATGTGAAAATATGAAATGCAGTAATACTAGACATTGAGAAAGAAGGTCTGTTCAAGTTCTAATGTTTTCACTCAGCTACAGGAACAATGTGTCAGTGACTTAAACTCTTGAAATACTTGTCTTGTATCACAAACAATATTTTACCTCTGTTCAAATCCAATAACCTTGGATTTATCTTCTCTTCTTTAAAGTATGTTATATAGGTCAAGTCAAGAAATACACTAGATATTGACTTCTCAATTAGCTGAGAAGATGGCTCTTCATTATATTTACATAGTATTTTTTAAATTTATAAAGTGATTTTTCTATAAAGTAGTTTCATTTAATCCTCAAAATATGCAGCAAAAGAAATTAAAAATGAAAGACACTGAGGAATTGAATTTTATATCCCCTTTTCCTACCCAAGAGGTTATACATTTGGTAAAATAAGTAGAGAAAAGGAATAAAAAAGTTTCCACTCAATGTTGTTTTCTTCTGTTCAAGAGAATTTATACTAACCCTGGTACCTGCTAGCTCAAAAGCAAAAGAATAAGGTCTGCATAGGGCAGAAACAATGAGTCTCTGAACTGTCACTCTAGCAAGTCACTGTGATCTAAGCAGGGTTCAACTTCTGACCTGTGAAAAAGAGGTCTCGAAGTTTTTGATGAAAGTTATTTTCAGTAGCATCCAATTTAGAAGCTGCTGAAATAAACCCAAACAGACAACTGGAAAAAATACAAGGACAACCACCAATAAAATGGTAAACAAAATGTAGTGATAGATGGTTTTCTAAACTGCTTAATCATGGAAATTCAAGGCTAAGAGATCATTTCAGATATATCAACAAAATATAAAGGATAAACTTTGTATGTATTCCTTTTCCTTCCAGTCATTTAAGTACATATACACACCCATACACAAATAAATATTTGCAAAAATGATTAAGCAATTTGAAAGTAAAATCCAGTGTGCAATGGTTTGCTCCTACAGAAAAGGTACAAATGAAAAACCTGCAGAACCTGCAGAACTGATAAACAGAAAGCTTATGACTGATTTTGATGTCACTTTCTGCCCCTGTAGCAGTGACCAGATTATAGTGATTTTATAATCACAATCTATGAGCTGGAAAATAGAAATCTACAGTAGAAAATCTTGCAGCAAAGACTAAACATCCCTCTGACTTACTAATTGCTTGGTATAAAATTTATTATTTTGTTAAAATAAATGTATTGAATTTCTAATTGCTGGCTTCTAATAATAAAGAAAGAGATGATTTGGTGGTGAACATGCGAAAGTACAATAGAGAAAAGTTGACAGTAAGGAAAGAAAAAGATATGGGGCTAAAAAATTACTAATGATGTTCTAGTAGAGACCCAGGGGCAATTAGAAAGAAGACACAGAAAATGAACAGGATATAAACCACCAAGAATTTATAGCCAAGGAGAATAGAAAACTGCAACGGAGGCCAAAGGGTGCCAAAATAACAGGTTCATAGATTTCTGAATGTGTTAGAAGAAAATTGAAAAAGGGTATGCAGCCAGCAAGTGGGAACAGATGAAAGAACAAAAAAGAAAGGTAAATAAATCAGAGGACTGAGAAAAGAATATTGATATATTTCAAAGGCTTCTTTAGTAAATGTAAAGCATGACTGGTTTTCAAAGATATTCTGCAAAAAATTCTGTATTTTCCTCTGTATTATAGGAGAATGTACACACGTTTTGTGAAACTACCAATTACAACACCTAAGTTTTAATGAGCCTTTAACATGTGGCAGGAAAGCTAATTTGTATATATTATTGTGTAGTATATTCACAACTTGTCGGACCTACTTTGTTTTCCGGCTTTTACAAATAAAGAAATTGAGGCACAGTGAGGAGAAGTAAATTCTGCAAGGCCATTTTTGAAAACAGGAGTCTTGATCCTAGAGACCTCATATTTAACTGCTGACTTATACTTTAGCTTGAATCTTAGATAGCTTTTAAAATGCAGAATTGTTAACTTTTAAATTTGTCTAAAGTGACAGGATAAACATATATTTATTTTTTGTCTTAAAAGCCTTATAAAATGAGAATAACAAAATAAAAATAGTATTATTCAGCTTGATTTAATCACTCCACATATATCAGAATACCCAAATACACAAAGGTATTATCTTTCAATTTCCAATAAACATCTTTAATTATAAAAGTAAAGAGAGAGAGAAAAAGAGAATGTAAAAGTGACTACAACAGCAATAGTGAGCATGGATTTTCATTTGACAGGAGGGAAAGTTGAGAAACAAATAAATTTATGCATTTAGAACACCAAATACCACAGAGTTGTTGACTTCTCTGAACATAAAAAGTAAAGGAACAGGCTAACAATAGAAGGATTAGATGCATTTCTTTGAGATGCAGTTAGATCCTCAATGCTCTTTTTCTACCCTAACACGGTTTTGGAGCTTTGTTCTCAGGAGAGGTAAAACAAGGGACTTCTGTTTCACCAAAACCAAAATTTTGGCTAAGTTTTCTGCTCTGTTGTTATTTAGAAGAGAAATTTGTAGTCTACTATCAATAGAGCAATGAGACTGGCCCTAACCAAAGGACTTTCCATTTCAGTGTGAGTAAAAGCCAAGGATTTTTGAATACATGTCTACACGATCTACCCATGTCTCTCACCCTATGCCTTCCACTTCTACTCTAGAATTTCCTCTATGACTTCATCGCATATTCTACTGTCCCTTAGTCATTCCATTTCAGTTACATTGAACTTCTGGTTCTTATACAAAAATTCCTTTCTTGTGTACTCTTCTTGTTTTGCTTCCTGGATATCTTGCCTTCATCTAGCTATCTGGAAGGTTCATTCTCTCACATACATAAGATATTTAATCAAATTTCTCCTTTTTGGGAGACCATCCATACTAGCATATCTAAAGTTAAAACTGGGAGCAAACTATGGGTCTAACTTGGTAGTAGAGTCTATGTTTAATCACGTGCAAAGATCTGGATTCAACCCTCAGTGCTACTGAAAAGAAACATTAACTTTTCCCAACCCTTCCTT
Source organism: Dolichotis patagonum (assembly GCA_004027295.1). Taxonomy (NCBI): domain Eukaryota; kingdom Metazoa; phylum Chordata; class Mammalia; order Rodentia; family Caviidae; genus Dolichotis; species Dolichotis patagonum. The sequence continues at coordinate 8,151 of PVJX010040818.1, read as the reverse complement.
ATGTTTTTGAATTGTTTGATTCTTATGCTTAGCATCCTATCTAGTCATTTTTTGATTTAATTTCCTTTGATGTAAACAGGAAGATAGCAAAATTTACCTTGTACTGGTGGAGTGATGCATGCCTTTAATCCTTTTAATACCAGTATTGGGAAGACTGAGGCAGGAAGATCTCCAGAAATTCAAGGCCAGCGTGATCTATATAATGAGTTCAAGCCCTGCCAGAATTACAGAATGAGACCTTGTCTCCAAAACAAAACAAAATAAAACAAAATAAAATCTACTTTGTTTATCCTGTTTATTGTTTTTCTAATGTCCTGTATATTTTACTTTGCTTATCCTTTTGTTTATCTACCTAATGGAATGGCAAATACACATGGGCAGAGATTTTTGCATCTGCTTTCTTCACTCCTGTATCTTAGGGTGCTTACAGTAATGCCTGAAACATATTGATTGCTATGCACATAAAGGAATTGTAAGATAATATTGAATACATCTTCAGGAAAATAGGGCAAAAAATTAAATGAATGAAATTAAGAGATGTGATAACAAAATTTCAGGTCGAATCCGGAAAGTCTATTATCCGAACAATAAGAGTACTAGAAAATGAAAATGGGAAAGTACAGGAACATGTACATCAGTTAAGAACTCAAGAAAATGTCCCAGGACATAAATTCTCACTTGATACAGTTCACTTAATACCTAGGTCAATGTTTGAAATTAGATTCACTTCAAAGAACATCATTAGGACATTTCAGAACACCAGAGACAAAGCAAGATTTATTTATTTATTTATTTATTTATTTATTTATTTAAGTTTATTAGTACTATATATATATATATATATATATATATATATATATACACAATGATCACATTCACCATAGGGAATTTGTACATGTCCATGATAAACTTTGATTTATCTTTTTCTTCTCCCATTCTCTTCCTCTCCCTTCACCCTCTCTTTCCCTCGTTATTTACAAAGCCTTATTTCCATTTTATCCTTCTTTTCTCATTTTTCTTTCTCCTTTTAGTGTGTGAAGTAATCAAATTACTTACAAAGGATTAGTAATCATAATTTTCCTCAAACTTTGCAGCAGCTATACTGGAAGCTAGAATTTATGCCTTCAAACATCATGGAGAAATTAAGTATAAGCCTAAAATTCTATGTTGTATCAACCTGTTATTAAATGCATGTGAGTGTATAATAAATATATTTCCAACAGCTTGGGAATTGTGATATTTAATTCTCATGCACTATTTTCCAGAAAGTTGGTAGATAAGATTTCATAACAGAAAGAAATAAACATAGAAAATGGGATACATATGATTGGGGAAATAAGATTCAACATGACATAGCTGGAGGGAATCCCCAGGGTCACAGCTGTGCAGTATGTAAGTAGAGTAACCAGTTCAGATTGGGGAAGGTCAAGCTTTGGAAGTCATCTTCATGTGAAGAAAACTGATAAGTATTCAGAGTGAATAAAAATACTGAGAGGAGTTTTATGCAACCGAGGGAGAGCTTAGGAATCAATAGGTTAGGAACAGAAAATTAAGAAAAAAGTATAATTTTTCACTCTAAGGGGAAGCAAAACTTGTGCAAAAAAGGAAAAATTGATAATATAGTCTATCATTTATCTATGAATATCAAGTATAAACCAAATAATGCAAATACTGATTATTGATATAACTAAAATTATATCACCATTTGTTATAGAAGTATAGGATTAAATCTTGAAGGAGGGAGGAAACAAGTGATCCAAATTTCCAGCTTTCAAAATCCTTTTTATTCTTTATATTATATGATGGCCACATCAATAAAAATAGGTAATTTCATGGAAATAAATTAAAAGAACAATAAATCAAATAAGAAGAAAAATAGAACTACAGTTATATGTGTTACTGATTTGATTTGGAAATAAATAATTTTTTCTTACATAATTTGACATTTCACACTTCCCCTTCTGACTCCAAATGAGCATGTTTTTGCTATATCAGTGTTGCCCCAGCGATGCATGCTTTGAAAGGCTTAGCAGTTAACCTGCTTCCTACTCTTTCTGAATTGTTCTCTAAGAATAACTCAGATAAAAGGCAATATCTCTAAACTCTTGGATTATGGTTCTGCTCCTATCTGTAGAAGACTCAAGGGTAATCTTAGACTACTATGTATAAGTCTCTAATCTTTTCTTTTTTAAAGAGCACCTACTTTAGATCACTGAAATATCTTGAACACTGAAAATGAACTTGGGAGGCCTAGAGGGTGGTAAATATTTTGAAAAGTTTGAGGTGAAAGGCAAAAATATAAGTGCCTATGTTTGTAGAAACTATTTTCTCAAAAGTGAATTACATTTTACATGAAGCAATGTGTGAATCTTGTTTTTCTAGTAGCTACAAGTATACTCATTATAGAAATAGCTAGGTTCTAATGATCATAACAGTTCTTAGGCTTTGGACTGAGAGCAGAATACAAATATCACTAGTGTCATTGACTTCAGAAAAGTGTCATAGTTAGCGCTGAATTGTGGCTTGAATTTTCTTTAAAATTCCTAAGATTTATATTAATTTATTTTCCCTATCATTGTCTAGAGAATTTCAAATGAAGCCAACACAGATACATTATTTTAAAATATGCCTTTGAAATATCTATTTTATGTTGGCCTGAGTTACTTTTTTAAGAGACTCCAAGAGTTTACAGAAAGTACTATGATTACAAAATAACTTAAATTTTATGGAAATATTTTCAAGCCATTTCTGACTACATTTATTCCACATTATTCATCAGTAATTATTTCCAAGCCAATTTTACTGAGACACGAAACATGCATTCCTTTGTAATAGGCAATTTTGATTTGAATGCACATGTTTAGCTTCACCTCGATCCCTTAATCTAGCTGCAATGATAAATCTGTAATTAAAATAACCTTTCGGTTTGTTAATTTGAGAGGCTAACGTGGCATCCTGAATTTAATATTTACACTCCATCTACTTCATGTAGTTTACAAATTAAAATAGTATCAGAGGTAGGACATGGAAGGTTAAATCATTCTAACTGAAGCAAGCAAAAATGATAAATAATGTCATGCACCAGAAATAAGCAGATTCTAAAATGGAAAATAATATGTTTCTGACATTTCTGAATGTGAGCGCCACAGAGAAAATACTATATTTGGTAATGCTGGTGTTTTTTTTTTTTTTCTGACAGCCCAGTGTCCCCATAGAAATCTACAGAGTTGAACTATTTCTCAAAGCACGATTGGCTCTCTTGGTAGTCAGGAAACAAAGGGACATGAAGAAATTTATTGTGTATATGTGACACCAAGTCAACCTGAAATATCTTAAATTATGTTTTTATACTTCTGAGTTAGGAAGTTTGTTTAAAATGATGATTTTGATATCTCCTTTCAAAAAAAACTTGGAAGGTAGAATCATCCAATGTGAGCACTTTTGGAAGAAGTAGGAGAAGGGAATTTAGTAAACGTGATACAAGTATGATTACTAAGAATGACATTATCAAGTTTTGATTAATAGTGGGTGGTCCTATATGATGGCAGGACTGGGTATCATTTTTTCTGGAGGAAGGTATAGAATGATATAAACCCAAGGCTAGATAAGAAGAGATGCTCTGAAAGGTGTGTTTGCTTATGTGTGCACATGCACATATGTATTCCTACATGCTCATGCTCACACATGTGTATGTGCCTTCACTCGCATAGGCATATGCATGTGTATCTAATCATGAAGGATAGAGAAAGCAGGGGAAAACAGACACACATGAATAACATTGTTTACTCAGCCAATTAAAGCACTGAGATATTGGTATTTGGGGTCAGGACTTTCAAGTACTGAAATGAATTACTAAACTTACTTTCCACACCTTAGTCCTGGTATTCGTCTATTATTTGAGCCTTCTTTGAACCACTTTACAGTTTCAAATCAAGACCTATAAAGATGAACTAGGAGTTCTGGGAGGAGAGACAGGAACAAGTGTTCTGGGAAAGGGAAATAGCAGGAGCAGGACTCCTAAGGAACACATCTTGATTTGAAATCAGTGGGATCATCCAGTAGGAACACATATGCCCTGCTTCCTGTGGTAACATTGCCTGCAGAGTCAAGGAGTGTGTGAACAGACAACACCTGAGAGACGCAGGGATGAAGGGTAGATGCAGCAGCCAAAAGGAGGACATAGGGCTCACTGTTTCAGCTATCAAGCAATGTCACTGATTTTCTTTAAAGTAGTAAGAATTAGCGCACAACTAAGTTGCTAATTCAACACCAGTTTGTATATGTGTCTGCATTTTGGCTGGGTTCCCCATGGGTTTGATTTTTTGGGGAAAAGATTTTAGTATCTCTCACATGTCAAACATGTAGTCTACTTGTTATGTTTTCTTGACAAATGTGGCAATGCTTTAAAATATTTCTGTTCTTTTGAGGGAAAAGAATTATGTGTGCATATGTGAGAAATGTCATAATATAAAATGCAAAGCTAAAAAGGTACTATTCTGCACAAAGGAGAAAAAACTTGAGTCATTTGTAGGAAATGGATGCACCTTGGGACCCTAATGTTAAGCAAAGTAAATCAGCCACACGAGCTTAAATATCACATGGTTTCTCTTATATAAGAAACCCAAATTATAAACAAATAGCAGAATAAAAGATAGATAATAGGAAAAGGGACATAGAACTTTCTCAAATGGGAGGAGGATCTAGAGATGGAAGGAGGGGGCAGGAAAGGGAGAAAAGGGAATGGAAAAAGGAATTAAGGCATGTTATGTACCAACTTCCCACACAAAGAATGTAAACATTATGTATGAAAACATGTAGTAGTGATAAAAAAGTGAAAATTTCTAGGAATATGTTATCAATTTATTTCCAAAATAATGTTCTGTGTTTACTCTGTGCTGTAAATGAATCAGTGAACACAGACAAGATTTCTTCTGCCCTTGTGGAAGTTACATCCTTCGGCAATGCCTGCCTACAATGAGGGTCAAGGTTATATAAGTAGAGACGAGAGGATATTTATGTCTAAAAGTAATAGATTTAGTATATGTGACAGTTAAGCAGAGTTGTCTACTTGATTGGCTTGGGAGCTTCCCAGGGGATTAGTAAAACACATTCCCGGTGTGTCTGCACAGTTCGTGGAGGTGTGACCTTGGGCGCTATGTATGGTCCCTGGCCTCTTCTTCTCTGGCACTGTTCCTCGTTCTGCTTCCCAGTCACCCTGAACTCAGAATTGCTCCATCGAATCCTTTGCCACCATGTTCCCGCTCTGGAGCCAGACAGTCCTGATAGTGTGAGCCAGAGGAAACCACTCTTCGTTTAAGTTGTGGGGGTTGGGTGTCATGTCTCAGTGGTGATAAGTCTGACTATTATAGTAAACATTAGCTCCCAGTTGGTAGAGCTTGAACAACTACAAAGGAAAGAAAGAATTATTCCAAGCAGAGGAGTTATGAAAAAAGATACAAAAAATGCAATGAACAAAGGCTGTGTTTGCCTGGAGTTCAAGGCTTGTTTATGGGAATAGTTGAGGGCAACATTTGAGAGGTAGATAACAGAGCCACTAAAAATTTGCAAACAGGAAAGTGACATAATCAAGTTGATGTTAACACAAGAGACCTAGATACTAAGTTAGGAAGTAGGGCGTTGAAATAGATTAGTATAAACTGAAGGTGGTATCAGTTGGAATGACAATTACAATAATACATGACACATTTGAAAGGAAGATTCAGGGGGCTTGGGACTAGTGAATAGAAAGCCAAAAGTAAAAGAAAGAAAAATCTAAGTTAATCTAGCTTATCAAAGCTCAGCTTAAGATAATGAGGTTAGATTGATGAGAATGGAGAGTTTCAGATGGGACATATATTGGAAAAATTAATGATAAGTGTAGTTTAGATATATATTGTCATGGAATTTGGGGATAGAGGAGATTTTTGAATTTATTTTATCTTCATTTCACTTCAGAATTTCCTTATTGGCATTTTCCAATATGAGTTGAAATGAAAAACTAGTAAAACAAACATCTAAATACCCTATATATATGGCCAACAATTTCATTGTTTCTTTATTAATTTTATCTATCTGTCTGCCTTTCAACTGAATAATTTGCAACTTGGAATTTCAATAAATCTTTACTCCTAAATATTTCATCATGCAGTTCCTTAAAAAAAAACACAATTCCATTTCAAAGAAAATGAAGACCAAATGTGTTTTACTTAGAAATATCAGCTGTATTAGACCCTTAGGTTAACTAATAATGAAATGCGTTACTCTTTTCTCATACCACATACCTTTCATGTGGTCATTGGTTTCTTGGAGTTTTCAGACATAGAAACTAGATTCTTGCAAGTAAGGAACAATGTAAGAGAGTATAAAAGAGGTCTAGTAAGGTTTTATGGATAGGAGGAGATTATGAGAGCTAAGAAAGGAGACAGTAAGTGAAAACAGAAAAGTAAAGTAGAGTGTATTCACAGGAGAGAAATCTAATCATTGAATCCTGTGACACTTGGTGATATCTGATCATAATTATTCATATGGCCTTGAGACTGGGAAGGTAGGCCAAAAAAGTTCATGTGGTCTAAACCAAAATGAAATACTTTTCCTAAATGTTGATCCTGAAAATTAAACTATGTATATAGGAATCAATTTTCCATTTAATCCAGTTACCAGGAAGTTTTATGGAATGCAAAGGTAATATACACATCATTTGACCAGTCATATCATAGAGACTTGGGGGTCAAAAAGTAAGATCACGTTGTACAACACAAGCATTTATTTGAAAAAACAGTTATCGATACCTTTGTTTCGTCTATTAGAATTGTCCACCTCCTACCACAACTGAGGTTTCTTTCTTTGTTCCTTTTCTTGTATACTATCTGGTGAATCTTGCTACTTTACCATCCTGGTGAGATTTACCTCTTGCTCAATTTTTTCTTTTGAATTTTAATGATCCCATTTCTCTTTTATCATAAAGAACAATTCCACCCAGAAGTGCGCAAGGCCAACCAGTGAACAAAGAGATTTTTGAGTAAAACACCTATTAAGAATATGATTAATGATTAAGTGTCTTTTTTCCTTTTAAAGTTATGATACTCCACATTCTCTGATCACTTCTGAAAACAACCACAATACAACCCACTCACCAAAACATACCATAGTGGAGTTGGGCACATTGGCACATGCCTGTAATCTCACCCCTGGGAGGCTGAGGCAAGAGGATCACCATGAGTTTGAAGCCAGCTTGGGCTACATACTTAGTTCAAGGCCAGCCTGAATTATGTAGTGAAAACTTGTCTAAAAAACAAACACCAAAACCAAGCAAACAACTGCCCTTGCCAAAACGCCATTAGCTTCTATGAAAAGTTTCTATTGTGTTTTAGCAATAAGCAGTATGGATTTTACAGTTCAAACTGTACAGACAATGAATTTGAAACAATCATTATTTTACACTGCCAATCCACTAAAGAAAGAATAAGTTAAGAGGATGTGACCTCAAAAGATAGTCAGAATCCAACTTTCTGAATTATTATGTTAATTACTCTATAATTGTTTTTTGATCATCTAATAAATAGAGAATTCTAGATCATTGTGTTCCCTTTCAACAGTATAATATTCTGATCTTTAAGGACTTCTGAATAGTTTCTGAATAGTAAATAGTAGCAGTCTTTTGTGCAACAACATAGTATTTCTCTTTGAGAAAGATGATAAGTAGTGATCACCTTGTGCAGGTATTAATGCCTTAAAAGCACAGAATAATGCTAGTCATTGCTTTTTACTAGGGCATTGAGTCTATTTAGATCCTTTTTGACCTGAGATGACATTAGTTTTACAGGTTAATTGACCATCATTTTCCATATGTTGTGTGGTGTTCCTATACATTGTACCATGTGGCCTCCCTCCACAGTCTCCTACATTATGTCCTAGAAGTGTCTCTTTGGATTCTGTGGGAAATACAGTATTAGCTAGTCAGCTGTAACAGGGTTATAAAAAAAGGTACAATAATTGTTTACTTTTCTCATGTATTTGCTGAGCTGAATGAACTTTGCGTTTTTTGTTTTATTTTTTAGAGACTTCTCACTGAGTAGTTCAGGCTGGCCTTGAACTCAGTGTGTAACCAAGGCTGGCCTCAAACTCATGGCCATTCTCCTATCTCCTTCTGTA